>CAUYRH010159561.1:0-15472 GCA_963574655.1 Perodicticus potto | reverse complement strand
CAAACCCACCAGCTCA
Organism: Perodicticus potto; assembly: GCA_963574655.1. NCBI lineage: Eukaryota > Metazoa > Chordata > Mammalia > Primates > Lorisidae > Perodicticus > Perodicticus potto. The sequence continues at coordinate 15,456 of CAUYRH010159561.1, read as the reverse complement.
GGTGTACATGGCTGGCGCCGAGCTAGGCACTTTTTTCTTTATTAGGAAAACCTTAGTTTTTTCTAGAAACGATATAAAAATTAAGAGCTAGGCACAGCAGTATATGCCTCTAGTCTCAGCTACTTGAGAAGTGGAGGAAAAAGGATGCTTAAGCCCAGCCTTAGCAACATAGTGAGACTTTGTCTCTTAGAAAAAATAAAAACAATTAAAAAGAATTTAATATATTCTTTCCCCTTAACATATGACCAAATGTGATTTCTTGGCTTTCACAAATGTTTTATTGGCATTCTAAAAGAATAAAGAAAGTTTACTCAAAATCTTATTTATTTATTTATTTTGAGACAGAGTCTCACTATGTCACCCTCAGTAGAGTGCCATGGCATCACAGCTCACAGTAACCTCAAACTCTTGGGATTAAGTGATTCTCTCACCTCAGCCTAAGGCAAGTAGTCCTAAGTAGCTGGGACTACAGGCGCCCGCCATAATGCCGGGCTATTTTCTTGTTGCAGTTGTCATTGTTCTTTAGCTGGACCGGGTCGGGCTGGGTCAGGTTCGAACCCACCAGCCCCAGTGTATGTGGTTGGCGCCATAACCACTGTGCTACGGGCATTCAGCCAGAAAGTTTACTTAAAATCTTTTTTGTAGTAGGGAGCATACAAAAAAGCTGAGTGATAAGTGCATGGGGATTCATTAGAATACTGTACTACCAACTATAGAGATATTTGAAAATTTCTATAATAAAAAGTAGTATACAAAAAACAGTAAAGTGGGCGGCTCCTGTGGCTCATCGAGTAGGGTGCCGGCCCCATATACCGAAGGTGGCGGGTTCAGAACCGGCCTCGGCCAAACTGCAAAACAGAAAAATAGCCAGGCGTTGTGGCGGGCGCCTGTAGTCCCAGCTACTGGGGAGGCTGAGGCAAGAGAATCGCCTAAGCCCAGGAGTTGGAGGTTGCTGTGAGCTGTGTGATGCCACGGCACTCCACCAAGGGCGATAAAGTGAGACTCTGTCTCTACAAAAAAAACAAACAAAAAAACCCAGTAAAGTAATACATACACACACATGTTTTCACAGGCAGTTTATCTGTTTAAAATGCTATGTTTCAGGCTGGGCGAGGTGGCTCATGTCTATAATCCTAGCTCTCTGCGAGGCCGAGATGGGTGGATTCCTTGAGCTCAGGAGTTTGAGATCAGCCTAAGCCAGTCTCTTTTAGAGATGAGTGAGATCTCATCTCTAAAAAATAGCCAGGTGTTGTGGTAGGGGCCTATAGTCCCAGCTACTTGGGAGGCTGAGGCAAGAGAATTGCTTAAGCCCAAGAGTTTGAAGTTGCTGTGAGCTATGATACCACAGGACACTACCAAGGGTGACAAAGTGAGACTCTGCCTCAAAAAAAAAAAGCTATGCTTAGGTATTTAAGGGGCCAATTTGGTATATATATATATATATTTTCAATTTGCTATATCTTTAACACCTCGCCATCTTCCTAATGGGTGGCAATCTAAGAGAAAAATACTCAAAGGCCCTGCATGGTGGCTCATGCCTGTAATCCTAGCACTCTGGGAGGCCAAGGTGGGTGGATCATCTGAGCTCAGGAGTTCATAGATCAGCCTAAGCAAGAGTGAGATCCCCATCTCTAAAAAAACAAAAAAACAGCCAGGCATCGTGGCAGGTACCTATAGTGCCAGGTACTTGGGAAGCTGAGTCAAGAGGATCACTTGAGCCCAAGAGTTTGAGGCTGTTATGAGCTATAACACCATGGTACTTTAGTGAAGGTGAGAAAATAAGACTCTGCCTCAAAAAAACCAAAAAAAAAAAAAAACCTCAAAGGAGCTGACAGGCCAAAACTATCTGAGAATCAGAGCTGCTTTCTGGGGAATGGAAGATTTATTACATACAATAATTTTATGAGGTAGGCTATACCAATTTCCTTTCAAAATGTTAAATAATATAGACTATATCTGCATAGAGTACCAAAATGAAAGATTGGTCATAGATATCAATTACCTTAAGACCACTGAGTTACACCTGTGAAACATTATTAGTACTTATGAAGCCTGTATCACAATGAAGGGGTCTGAGATTGATTTTAATACTTTAAAAGTAGTAGTTTATTTTATTTTATTTTTTATTTTTTTTGAGACAGAGCCTCAAGCTGTCACCCTGGATAGAGTGCAGTGGCATCACAGCTCACAGCAACCTGCAATTCCTGGGCTCAAGCGAGTCTCTTGCCTCCGCCTCCCAAGTAGCTGGGACTACAGGCGCCCGCCACAACGCCCGGCCATGTTTTGGTTGCAGCCATCATTGTTGTTTGGTGGGCCTGGGCTGGATTCCAACCTGCCGGCTCAGGTGTACGTGGCTGGCGCCTTTGCCCGTTGAGCCACAGGCGCCGAGCCAATTTATTTTAAAATTATTTATTTTAATTTAGTATTTATTAAATTTTTTCAATTTTTTTTTTTCTTTTTGAGACAGAGTCTTACTTTGCTGCCATCAGTACAGTGCCATAGAGTCATAGCTCACAGCAACCTCAAACTCTTGGGCTCAGACAATTCTCTTGCCTCAGCCTCTCAAGTAGCTGGGACTACAGGTGCCTGCCACTATGCCCAGCTATTTTTAGAGATGGGGTCTCGCTCTCGCTTAGTCTGGTCTTGAACTCCTTGGCTCAGGTAATCCACCTGTCTTGGTCTCCCAAAGTGCTAGGATTATGGGCATGAGCCATTGTGTCCAGGTACTCTTTAAGTTTATTAAGGAAACCAAAGGGTTTTTGTTAATGTGGGTTAAGCTATTAAAATTTACCACATCAGAAATTAAAAGTGAGAAGTTTTAAAAATATTTATTCATTATTAATTTAAAAGTAACAATAATACACCTGTTACATGTTAATAATTTTTTTTTAAGAGTGGGGTCTCACTCTGTCAGCCAGAATGCAGAGAAGCAATGTAATCATAGCTCACTGCAGCCTCTAACTCCTGGGCTCGAGCAATCCTCCTACTTCAGCCTAATGAGTAACTAGGACTACAGGCACATGCTACCATGTCTGTCTACGGTTTCAATCATAATTTGAAAAACAGAAGTAAAGTAAGAAACACATCAGACTAGATCTAGTCTCCTTGTTATAAGTGCCCATAACTCAATTATACTTTCATGTACTCAGAGTACCCGTTCTTCCTCTAGGGGGTTACTGGATGATAAGCTCCTCAAAGACAGGAAATATGATTGCTTTACTTACCTCCTATTCCTAGTGCCTGACACAGATTAAGCACTCAATATTTGCTGAATAAGGTACATGTATTCACGTGTCATCTGTTCACTTACTTTGGTCCTGAGAGTGAGGTTTTGGTCTGGTCTTTAAGATAATTCTCTGATGAAAAACTGTCTTTTTAAATATGTGATCTTGGCTTGGCGCCCATAGCACAGTGGTTACCGCACCAGCCACATACACTGAGGGTATTAGGTTCGAACCCGGCCTGGGCCAGCTAAACAATGACAACTGCAACAAAAAATAACCAGGCGTTGTGGCGGACGCCTGAGTCCTAGCTACCTGGGAGCAAGGCAAGAGAATTGCTTAAGCCCAAGAGTTTTAGACTGCTGTGAACTGTGACACCATGGCACTCTACCAAGGGCAACATAATGAGATTCTATCTCTCAAAAAAAAAAAAAAAAAAAAAAAAAAAAATAGGGCAGGCATGTGGCTCAAAGGAGCAGGGCGCCGACCCCATATACTGGAGGTGGCGGGTTCAAACCCAGCCCTGGCCAAAAACTGCAAAAATAAATACATAAAAATAAAATAAGATAAACAGGGCAGCACCTGTGGTTCAGTGGGTAGGGTGCTGGCCCCATATACCGAGGGTGGCGGGTTCAAACCCAGCCCTGGCCAAACTGCAACAAAAAAATAGCCAGGCCTTGTGGCAGGCGCCTGTAGTCTCAGCTACTCAGGAGGCTGAGGCAAGAGAATTGCCTATGCTCAGGAGTTGGAGGTTGCTGTGAGCTGTGTGACGTCATGGCACTCTACCAAGGGCGATAAAGTGAGACTCTGCCTTTACAAGAAAAAAAAAAAAATCTCTAAAAGAAAAAAAAAACATGTGTTGTGGCTAGTGCCTGCAGTCAGAACAACTTGGAAGGCTGAGGCAAAAGGATCACTTGAGCCCAAGAGTTTGAGGTTGCCGTGAGCTATGATGGCTGTGGTGCTCTACCCAGGGCAACAGAGTGAGATTCTGTCTCAAAATAAATAAATAAATAAATAAATATGGAATCTTTATAAGGAATAATCATATTATTCCTGTATATTCACACACTAATTCTTCCTATGAGCATTTCATGAGGAATAAAATCCAAAAGACAATGAAGTTAATAGTTTTTGAAAGTTGGAAAATTCAATTGCCTCAGATGAAAGTTAAAATATGAATAACTTTCTATTTATTTGTTTATATTCACTCAGTCTTTTCAGGTTGAAAAAGTATAAATAACTTATAGTTTATTAAGAAAAGGGACAATTTAGGCAGTATAATCCTGAAAACCCTTAAGATATATATCTTACCTTATATTTTTCATTTGCAAATAAAACTGAGGCTCTGTGAAATTTGCATAGGGGATTCTTGGGATCAATAACAATGGCTCTATTTAGGGTATCCAAAGCCTTCTCAGATTTTTTTAGTGCATGCTGAACCTATAAGAAATAAAGATCATGTTAATACTCCTTGATATTTAAGAAAAGGGGTGAGAATTAATAATGTGATTCAAAACCAAAATAAAGATAATAAAACTCTTAGAAATAAGGTTGTATGGTCTGCATGGATTGTTCTCTGACTTAAGTGGACTTAGTAATTGATTACTAAATAATTAATGGATTATCTCTAAAAATCTCTTCTAATTCTAGTTCAACTGCTTCACTTTAAAGATGAGAACACTCAAGTCCAGAGGTTTTAAATATCTGGGATCAAAACCTAGGTCCTCTGACTCCCAATCCACCATTATGCATCCGTAATGATAATCGAGATTCTATCTTTAGAGAAGGTATTTGGTTACCTTTAAATCTAAAAGGCAAGCAAAACCTTCGTTTTCCCAAGAAAAACCTGTACTATTTAGCCATATAATACTCACATTTCAACAGGTAGAGTAAGGTCTTCCAAATACAAGACTCTTCAAAATTATGTTCTAAGAACCCACTTATCAACTCTGTTTCATTCAGAACAATTATATTTTCACCTATTCTAAGAATTTATCTGAAAAATGATTCTTCTGTCCTTTTTTTCTTTTTTTAAGAGACAGGGTCTTGCTCATCACGCAGATCCAGGCTGGAGTGCAGTGCTGTGATCATAGCTCATTGTGTAACTCTGAAATCTTGGGCTCAAGTGATCCTCCTGGATTAGTTTTCCAAGTAGTCAGGACTATGGGCATGGGCCATAATGCCTAGCTAACTTTTTTTTTTTTTTGAGACAGAGTCTTACTTTGTCACCCTCGGTAGAGTGCTGCGGCATCACAGCTCACACCAACCTCTAGCTCTTGGGCTTAGGCCATTCTCTTGCCTCAGCTTCCCAAGTAGCTGGGACTACAGGCGTCCACCACAATGCCTGGCTATTTTTTTGTTCCAGTTTGGCCAGGGCTGGGTTTGAACTCGCCACCCTCAGTATATGGGGCTGACACCCTACTCACTGAGCCACAGGCGCCGCCTAATTTTTTTTATTTTTTGTAGAGATAGGATCTCACTATGTTGACCAGGCGGGTCTTCAAGTTCTGTCCCGAAATTACTCTCCCACCTTGGCCTCCTAAAGTTGAGATTACAGGCCTGAGCCACTGCACCCAGTCTCTTCTGTTTGATATAACTGAAAATCATTGATCTCTAATACTGAGAATCAAATAATTTAAGAGATTTTAAGTAACTGAAAATTTAAAAGATTAAATAAAATAACAAGCCTCTGTACTCATTCATGTGTATATATTCATATTCTGCTATGTTCTTCCTTAGACAAATTATATGTTAAAAATAAAGTGGGTGATGGAACCAGAAAAGACCCCAAATAACCAAAGCAACCTTAACCAAAAGAATAGGAAGACATCACTTTACCAGACTTTGAGCTATACTTACAAGGCTATCATAACCAAAACAGCATGGTACTGGCACAAGAACAGAGACACAAACCAAAGAATCAGAACAGAAAACCCAGATATAAAACCATCCTCTTATTGCCATTTGATCTTTGGCAAAGCAGACAAAATATACAATGTGAAAAAGAATCCCTGTTCAATAAATGGTGCTGGGGAAACTGGATAGCCACAAGTACAAGACTGAAATAGGATCCGCACCTCTTACCACTTACAAAAATTAATTCATGATGGATAACAGACTTAAACCTAAGGCATGAAACTAAGAATTCTAGAGGAAGAGGCTGAAAAACTCTTATCAATATCAAACTAGGCAAAGAATTTATGAAGACCCAAAGGCAATGACAGAAACCAGAAAAATAAATAAATAGGGCCTGATTAAATTAACAGCTTCTGCACAACCAAGGATCCATGGAATGAATAGACAACCTATTAGTCCTGAAGGGCTAATAACCAGAATGTACAAAGAACTCATGGACATGAGAAAACATCAGGCTCGGCACCTGTGGCTCAAGCAGCTAAGGTGCCAGCCACATACACCTGAGCTGGTGGGTTCGAATCCAGACCAGGCCCGCCAAACAACAATGATGGCTGCAACCAAAAAATAGCCGGGCGTTGTGGTGGGCGCCTGTAGTCCCAGCTACTTGGGAGGTGGAGGTAGGAGACTCGCTTGAGCCCAGGAATTGGAGGTTGCTGTGAGCTGTGATGCCACAGAACTCTATCCAGGGTGACAGTTTGAGGCTCTGTCTCAAAAAAAAGAAAAAAGAAAAAGAAAAGAAAACATCAAACAACCCCATTAAAAAGTGGGCAAGACATGAACAGAACTCTTTCAAAAGAAGACAGATTAAGGTCCAATAAATACATGAAAAAATGCTCAATGTCTCTATCAGGGAAATAGAAATCAAAATCACAATGAGATTATCACTTAACTCCAGTGAAAATGACTTTACCCTAAAGTCCCCAAACAACTGATGCTGGTGTGGATGTGGAGAGAAAAGAACACTTATACAGTTGCTGTTGTACAACAGTATAAACTCTTTAGAGAGTAATATGGAAATACTTCACAAAAACTAAAATTAGATCTACCACTTGATCCAGTAATCATACCACTGGATATCTACCCAAAGGAAAAAAAGTCATTCTAAGAAAAAGCATTTACATTTAAATGTTTATAGCAACAATATTTGCAACCACAAAGATATTAAAACAACCCAAGTGCTCATCAATATATGAGTGGGTTAATAAAGTATGGTATATGTATACCACGGAGTATTGCTTAGCTATAAAAAAAAAAAATAGTGAACTAGTACCTTCTGAAACAACCTGGATGGAAATGAAGTATCACAAGAATGGAAGAACAAATATGTAAAAATGGAACTAAATGATAAAGATATTATGTGTACATTCATTAGTAAAGTTCAGTGGAGTGCACACTTCGGCAGCACATATACTAAAATTGGAACGATACAGAGAAGATTTGGCCCCTGAGCAAGGATGACATGTGAATTCACGAAGTGTTCCACATTTTTACAGCTATGATTTAATAAAAAAAAAAAAAAAAAATTCAGTGGAAATCAAGCAGGTGGGAGGGAGAGAAGGGGATGGGTAAATACACACCTATGGGTACAACGCACACTATCTGGGGGACAGACATAATTATAACTTTGACTCAAAGTATACAAAAGTAATGCATGTGTTGAAAACATCTGTATACCTGTAACATTCTGAAAAAAAAAAAAAAGACAAAAAAATAAAGTTGGGCGAACAGATGGGGCTGTGGAATTTTAACAAATATTGCCACAAGAGGGTGGCACCTATGGCTTAGTGAGTAGGGCGCCAGCCCCATATACTGAGGGTGGCAGGTTCGAACCCAGCCCCAGCCAAACTGGAACAAAAAAGTAGCTGGGTGCTGTGGCAGGCGCCTGTAGTCCCAGCTACTTGGGAGGCTAAAGCAAGAGAATCGTTTAAGCCCAAGAGTTTGGGATTACTGTGAGCTATGACACCACAGCACTCTACTGAGGGCGATATAGTGAGACTCTGTCCCAAAAAAACCCCCAAAACAAAAAAACCCTTAATTTCAATTCAGACTAGCCTTATTAAAAACAAACTTCCCCCTCAAACTTTAAACTTAAGGTACCACACTGTACTTACAAAGAAACTAATAAGTGAGTTTTAAAAAGCACATAAATATACATATATATATTCTCCTATTAAAGTACAATTTATTATCAAATACATTTTAAAAAATCCAAATATGAAAATGGCAATCCACATTGTCTTATGAGAATTTTGCCTTATAGGAATTTTAATTAGTTATGACAGACCCTATTATTACTCAGAGGCTTCAAGACAAAGAACCATTCATCTTAAAATATGAACTACTTAATTTTAGGAGGCAAATATTAACATAAGGAAAAGTGCTTTTTGAGAATATTAAGTATCTCATTTGAGTTACATAACAACCCTATGCGGTAGGCAAGTTGGTATTAAGTGTCATTCATAATACAGAAGCTCAGAGAAATTAAACAGTTTGTCCAAGGGATCAGAGCACTCCATGATTTTTTTTTTATGCCAAGACATAAAGATGTTTTTGGCTATAAAAGACTCCAGGGTACTGTTTTGACAATAGCAAAAAGCCCCAATTTTCATTATAGCAATTAAGTCAATAACAAACATATTTCAAAAGGGAGATTAATAGGGTAATAATGTTTAAAAAGCTACTTACTACTCCAATGTGGCAAAGTAAAACTGAACTTTGAGGGTTGATATCAAGTGCTTTCTGGAAATGCATTTCTGCAAGGCTGAATTTTTCTTGCTTGTAATAAATCATTCCTAAACCATACCTGAAGGTATAAGACAAAGTATAATTTTAAGAAGATGAACTTTTGTTTACTAATTTAGCTTAACTAGTAAAATGATATGTATGGAACTTGGCATTTTAACAAAAGAGTGAAAAAATGTGGTGGTCTTAGAGGAAAGACACAAAGTATCAATCATGATAAAAATAAAGCATTTTTAGAAGATTCACTCTTACAAGTAAAAACAGTAACTCCAAATTAAGTCAATCAAATAAAATTATGATGAGGAAAAAAGAAACCACATTCTTAAACTCAGCTCTACAATTTATATTTTACTGCCAGAGCGGTTATTATATGTGTGCCAAGAACTTTGCTAAATTATCTCATTTAATTCTAGGAGGAGTCATGAGGAGGTAGGCATTGTTATCCCCATTTTCAAATAAGAAAACAGGCTTAGAGAAGTTAAATAACTTAAAAAGTTATATAGCTAATAAGGATTCTAACCAAGTCCTTCCTTTATGATTTTAAAGCCTGAACAATGTTATTTCCATATTCTCTGTCCAAATGCTTATCTACATGTTTTTTATATCATTATAACAATAGCATACACAGTGTCAGGTTCAACTTTCCTTTTCCCTATTTACTGTTACCAAAACCATGCTCCTCAAAATTATAATTTTTAAAGGTTGTGTTTCATTTCTGAAGGATAGCATTAAAAAAGAAAGGCAATTTAACAGGGTGTTAGGTTGATATACAGGTATTTCTCCTGAATTTTCAAAACTTCAAATGAATATAATGTGAATAATTTACATTAAGGAAACCTCTCTTGTCCAAAACTAGATGATAATGATGGGGAATAAGCACCATATGAATAGGAAAAATAATAATATCTGCTTTGTTTCAGTGGTTTTGTTTATATTTTCGTGGTGTTATAGGTATAGAAAAGATATAAATAACTCTGTCCTAATGATGGTGAAGGAGGAGATAATAAAAGGAAGGCTATTTACTTTGGAGTTAGAATAATATATTTGATCAGTGTTTAGAATTACCTAAATAACTCAGTAAATTTTTTAAATTCCTCCCAGTAAAAGTTTGCCAGTCTAAATAGTCCTCCTTTTAACATAATTTTTTTTTTTTTTTTTTTTTTGAGACAGAGCCTCAAGGTGTCACCCTGGATAGAGTGCTGTGGCATCACAGCTCACAGCAACCTCCAATTCCTGGGCTCAAGCTAGTCTCCTGCCTCTGCCTCCCAAGTAGCTGGGACTACAGGCGCCCACCACAACACCCGGCTATTTTTTGGTTGCAGCCGTCATTGTGGTTTGGCGGGCCTGGGCTGGATTCAAACCCGCTAGCTCAGGTATACGTGTCTGGCGCCTTAGCCCGTTGAGCCACAGGCACCAAGCCATTTTTAACATAATTTTTGATACAATAAAGTTTTTTTAGGAATGCAACTACTGTAAAGTAGAACAGACACTATACACTTAAAAACAACAAAAGTCCTGTGAAGGCTTGGCGCCTGTGGCTCAAGCAGCTAAGGCGCCAGCCACATACACCTGAGCTGGCAGGTTCGAATCCAGCCCGGGCCCGCCAAACAACAATGACGACTACAACCAAAAAAATAGCCAGGTGTAGTGGAAGACGCCTGTAGTCCCAGGTACTTGGGAGGCAGAGGCAGAGGCAGGAGAATCTCTTGAGCCCAGGAGTTGGAGGTTGCTGTGAGCTGTGATGCCACAGCACTCTACCCAGGGTGATAGCTTGAGGCTTTGTCTCTAAAAAAAAAAAAAGTCCTGTGAAAACCTAAGTTCTCAAAATATTACAAAGAACTTAACAACTATCTGAAGAGAAGACAGTAGTGGCAAGCTTAACTATCTTATGTCAGTAAGAGCTACCATTTTTGTGTGTGTGTGGTCTTTCAGGCTAGGTAATTACTTAGAAATGAGATATCATCCATTAAAACACATATATGCACAAATCAAAAACATATTTTAGTAATTTAATGCTTCAGATTTAGTGACAAACTGAACGATAAGCTCAATTGCTATAATGATTAACACAAAAGATAACCATGTCTGACATGAAAAGACCATAGAGTTATGATTTCAGAATTATATTTCTTGACATTTAAACTATATAACTTAGTCTAGAAAAATATAATAAATGCCAGCAATACAGTGTTGAGACAGAAATAAGGACTTTTTTTCATATCTTATTCATTTCATAACAATATGAACCAGGTAGTAACTTCATTTTGTCTATGCACAAGAACAAAAAGTAAAATGGAGATACTACTGAATAAACTGAACACTGAGTTCTAAATAACTCAATGAAATGGAATGCTGCAAAGAGCAACAACTAGTGGATTTTTTTTAATGTTTGTTTTCTATTATCCAATAAGTGAAGCATACTACCTCTCTTCACTTTCCCAACCACTTTTTTTTTTTTGGGAGACAGAGTCTCACTATGTCACCCTTGGTAGAGTGCCGTGGTGTCACAGCTCACAGCAACCTCAAACTCATGGGCTTAAGCAATCCTCTTGCCTCAGCCTCCCAAGTAGCTGGGACTATAGGCGCTCGCCACAAAGCATGGCTATTTTTTGGTTGTAGTTGGCTTGGGCTGGATTCGAACCCACCAGCTCCAGTGTATGTGGCTGGCACCCTAGCTGCTGAGCTACAGGCACTGAGCCATCCAACCATTTTTTATTTTAATCATCATTTCAGTGTTCTAAGAAAAAGTAACAAATCAAGTGACAATATGGTAATGGCAAAAGTTTGATAGATGAAAAGGCTGAAACTTTAAGGATTTGGTATTATATAATCAATTAGTTTAAGGGTTTGTTAAAGATACATATTTCACATGAAAACATTTTGGTTAAAAGTTATTAACTAACTTATCCTTAAGTATTAGTAACTAAATTCATGACAGGAAAGAGATAGCTAACAAGAAAAATTACTGAATATCATCTCCATCAATAAGACTTTGTCTTTGCTTTTCATTAGCACTTACCATGCATTATAATGCCTAGGATTGACTCTGATAGCATTTCGAAAACAAGCTAAGGCTTTGTCTAATTCTTCAGTTAACACAAACTCATGCCCTAATAGTGTATAGGCATAAGCATAATTTGGATCAACCTGGATAGCTCTCTGGAAGAATTTAATTGCAATATCATGTTCCCGTTGCAGACTGAAACAGTTTCCTGCAGCACACCAGGCCTTCAAAAAATTAGAAGAAAAAACAAATATACAATTACAATTTTATTTTTTCTAACAAAAACAAATCTATGATAAAAAATCAAGTCTCAGATCCCACTTAGAAGAACTGGAGAACTTAGTAAATAATTAGTCAATGCTAATTAGTCACGGATTCCATATTTGTGAATATGCCTGCTTGCTAAAATTTACTGGTGAACTCATAAAATGGTACTTGCAGCACTTTCATGGTCTTTGGCAGACTCAATCTTTGAGTCTTCTAACAGGCATGTTCTCATTTGCGGTAATAAAAATGACTCTCTGCTTTCTTATTTGAGATTTCACATAGAGATGACCACAGGACAGAGACAACAGGGAGCAGTTCAGGGTAGCACAAGAAATTCGGGTTCCGGGAACTTGGACAGAGTTTGAATCCCTCTGCTGGTACCTTGTTAGTAGGGTTACCTTAGGCAGGTCACCTTAACACTTCTGAACCCCAGTTTTTCTTTGGTAAAATGAATGAAACAAAATCTACCAGGATGAATTGTTTTTAGGATTTAAGATTATAATCTTGTTATATACGTGTACATATTTCCCTTGAAGCAATGGTTCAATATCACTAATTCACTGATTATAGCGACTATAAATTACTGTGAACAATGGGAATTGATTGTATGTACTATTTAATTCTAATCTTAAAGAGTATCTTAAACAAGTTACAAAAGTATCACTAAATAGTTTTGAAATGCAATGGAATACAATTCTTACAAGATCAAAGCATGTAAATTAATTGTGCCTATGCCTTATAAATGACAGTACTAATTTATTTTAAAATTAGCAATTTCTTTTTTTTTTTTTTTTTTTTGATTTTTTTTTTTTTTTGCAGTTTTTGGCCAGGGCTGGGTTTGAACCCGCCACCTCCGGCATATGGGGCCAGCGCCCTACTCACTGAGCCACAGGTGCCGCCCTTTTTTTTTTTTTTGAGACAGAGCCTCAAGCTGTCACCCTGGACAGAGTGCTGTGGCATCACAGCTCACAGCAACTTCCAATTCCTGGGCTCAAGCGAGTCTCCTGCCTCCGCCTCCCAAGTAGCTGGGACTACAGGTGCATGCCACAACGCCCGACCATTTTTTGGTTGCAGCCATCATTGTTGTTTGGTGGGCCCGGGCGGATTCGAACCCGCCAGCTCAGGTGTACGTGGCTGGCACCTTAGCCCGTTGAGCCACAGGTGCCGAGCCAGCAATTTCTTTAATCTAATAACTTCTGCTCAATGAACTCCAATCTTGTAACAATAGCAACTTTAACAAAGTCAAATCTTGATTAATCCTGAATCAATGTCTTCATTGTGATATTTCTATTTATGAATCTATACTGTATGTTCTAGGATTTAAAAAGTGTTTAAACTATTTGGTTCATCTCCATTTGTTAAGGGTGATCACAAAGTAACTACATAAGCAAAGTGTTTTGGCTAACATACCTCTGGAGAATTTTTATCCATATCTGTTAAGTCTTTAGACAGAACTGAAAGAGCAACATCTTTTTGAAGATGCCATAGTGTTGTAGAGTAGATCTCCATGCCTTCAACTCTATAATTTTCAATCCTCCTAACCTCAGAGAATATTCTTTCAGCCTGAAATAAAAAAAAAAACTAGTAAGGGGAAACATCAGGGAAAGCACTAGTCATTGTCTTCATGAGAGCTAAACGGTGTCTTGTGTTAGTTCTTATGAGAATTAATAATAATACAGGACAAATACAGCAATTACATTATTGTTCCATAATAGATCAAGTATTAATGTAATCATATTAACATTTTATGTAGTTTTTATACACATAAAAGGTAAGAACATGAACTTTGAAAAGAAAATTTAAGTTTCTACAAAATAAAAAAGAAAAATCTAAACAAGTTACAATTTAAAAGATAAGTCAATATTTTTTCTCAAAAAATACATTTCTAAGTTATTATTACAATGGCTTTTCAGAATAACTCTTTTAGGAAAGATGATAGAAGAATGATTTGTGTAATACAAAACCTACTTTTGTAATGATTTTTATTGAGAGGTTGTGTTGAAAACTTCAGGGAAGAAACAGGTTAAAATGGCTACCAACCCTATGGTATGTTCAGCTAGGAATTATAGTCCTTGATTACTAATTAACCTTTCCTTTGTAGAACTCTCTTATTGATTTTAGTGTCTCTCAGATATCTTGTCAACTTTATTCCTTAGTACATTCACAGTTCCCAGAAATAAACTTCTCTCCTCTCAAAATGTGATGCTTATTGGTTTTATAAAACCAATTAAGGTGGCACCTGTTGCTCAGTAGGTAGGGAGCCAGGCACATACCCCCAGGCTGGAGGATTCGAACACAGCCCTGGGTCAGCTAAAGCAACAATGGTCACAATTGCAAAAACAACAGCAACAAAAAAATAGCTGCGCTTTGGGGTGGGTGCCTATAGTCCCCAGCTACCTGGGAGGCTGAGGAAAGAGAATTGCTTAAGCCCACAAGTTTGAGGTTGCTATGAGCTGTGACACCACAGCACTCTACCCAGGGCGACAGCTTGAGACTCTGTCTCAAAATAAATAAATAAAACCCATTAATTTCCTACGTTATCATTTTAATAAATTCAAAATTCTCAAAGTTCAGTTAATAATCAGGAATATCTGGGCTGTTCTTAAGGAAATTAAGATGATGAAAAATAAGGGAAGAACATTTATAAAACTGGGTACTTAATTTCAAGAAATGGCCATATGGTATCTAGAATTAGCTTGATGATCAAATTTATAACTTCCCTGAAATCTCTTAAAATAAAGGTAAGTTTCTTAAATAGGCATTGATTATGAGATGACAAACCAAACCACCAGCCAAAAACAAGTGCCTTTTAGATTCTAATTTTTCAGAATCTGTTGCTTCCTTTGAAAAGTGATTGTGGCATAGACAAAATGAAAAATAGAGGAAAACTTTAACAAAGCGTTTCTTTAGTTAAATATTTGAGTCACTGATCTCTAATTAGGGGAAATGAACAAAATTCATGTTTTTAAAGTACCTGTGAATCAATGAGCTAGAAATAATTTTGAAAATTACCTATACACCTTCTCATCTGCAACCCTATTTTCTACACCATTCAAAATTACATGAATAGGCTCGGCGCCTGTGGCTCAACGGGCTAAGGCGCCAGCCACGTACACCCGAGCTGGTGGGTTCGAATCCAGTCCGGGCCCACCAAACAACAATGACGGCTGCAACCAAAAAATGGCCGGGTGTTGTGGCGGGTGCCTATAGTCCCAGCTACTTGGGAGGCAGAGGCAAGAGACTCGCTTGAGCCCAGGAATTGGAGGTTGCTATGAGCTGTGATGCCACGGCACTCTATCCAGGGCG
>CAUYRH010159560.1:0-13140 GCA_963574655.1 Perodicticus potto | reverse complement strand
CATATTCTTCTTAGCAAAGCATCTCAAGAATGGAAGAAAAAGTATCCAATGTACTCAGCCCTACTATGAAGCTAATCTACAGCTTTCATATGAAGGCTAAAACCCAGTTATAGCACAAGAAATGGGGAAAGGGGCAAGGGAGGGGAGGGAAGGGGGGAGGATGGGTGGAGAGAGGGTGATTGATGGGACTTTCAAGCTCTTAAGCTTCAGGCATAGATGGGTCCAGGGGCTTAATCAATTGTGAGATCTTGATCCCAGTCTCTCTCTGTCTCTTTCTCTCTCCTCTCCTCCCCAGACACCTCGATCCCCCTCTCTTTCTCAGTTCTGTTTACTGTGGTGTTGGCTTCATGCTTCCCAGAGCTTGGCCAGGTTGGCAACCTGCAGTTTGAGGCTGATCGCATGTGACAGGTGGCAATCTCAGAGAACAATGAGCTGCTTTCTGTGAAGCTTAACCTATTAGTTCTCTCCATCTTCTTCTTTATTTGTACTTCTCTCTTTTTATTACCTTTTTTTATTTAACTCTTAACCCTTTAACCCTGCCATCCCCAACTCCTGGGCTGCAGACCAGTACCAGTCCCTGGCCTACTGGAACCTTGGACAGCATCATCATCTGAGCTCTGCCTCCTGTCCCATCTCCCCCCACCAAACTGCCCCTTCTGTGAAAAATTATCTTCCATGAAGTCTGTCTCTGGTGCTAGAAAAGTTCTGGGCCTGTTAGGAACTGGGCCGTAGATGTGAGAGAACAAAGCTTCATCTATATCACTGCCATTCCTCAACACTCACATCACTGCCTGAGCTCCACCTGTCACCCCCATCCATGGAAAAATTGTCTTCCCTGAAATCAGCCCCTGGTGCTAAGAAGTTTGAAGACCACTGCTTTAACCCTTAAATCCCTCTTACTTCCTTTCTTAATTACTCCTCTCTTTCTCTGTATACTTAAAATGTTAAAAAGCTCTAAGTGGGTGTGTGGAGAGGTGATCTTGTTGAGAAAGCCATTTAAAATTATATTGTGTAATGGTTAACATCCTGTAACAATGTTTATAATGCATTAAATACAAAAGCAGGGTCCAAGTGGCTGTGGACTATGATATCCTTTCAAACACATCTGAAGAGAGCGTCTCAGTCCATAAGCAGAACGGCGTAGAGGTAACAGTGAAGATATGCAAATAAGACATCCTCCAAGGAGTTCCCCTGGGTCGTGGGTAGGGAAACATTAACTCAAAAAATTTAGCTTAGTATCTGTAAATCTTTCCATGGATGATCATATTCTCTAGGTCCTTTATGCTCCTGATGGAAGATGTGTTGATATGGGTTTGGTTTTGGTCCTCAGAGAGAAGAAGACTGGAGGTTTTAACGCAGGTTTTGTGGACTTTTGCCTTGCGCTCCCGTTTCCAGGATGGTACAGATACTTACCCTTGACTGTGCCCGAGGCAAGCTGTTGTGTGTGTGCGAGCTGAGTGGAGGAGTTGCCAGGCTGTGCTGAGAAAGCATGGAAGGAGACCTGGGAAAGAAGTCCCCCAGCCCCCTGTGCTGAGTTCCAGGGCAGGGCTGTCCCTCTGGAGGTCCTTGGAAGACAAGGGAAGCTTTGCTGCCAAGACACAAGGCAGAGGAAGTCGACTCCGGCAGCCGTATTCCCTAATTCCCAATGTTTTCTCGTAAAAGAAATCACACGAGCTTCTGTATAACTTATTCAAAGTCCCTGTTGAATTCATAATTAAAAATCTAAATGAATCTTCTTTATTAAAGTGTACTTCTAAATGTTTAATATCCAGGAGGTGAATTTGATTTACTTCTTCTCAAGTAGTCTTAACCATAAAAATACACAGGAAGATCTTATATAACACCTTCAGATATTTTAATATTTGGCAATTTAAAGATCCTTAAGGAGCTTTGTCTTTCTAGAGATATTTTAAGATCTTTGAAGAACATTATCCACATATAGCTCGATATAAGTCATTACTTAATATCAAGTTATATGTGGAAAGCACTTTATTGAAAAATTTAAAATGGAATAATACCTCACATGAAATTTAAAGTCATATTGGCTATTTATTTTATTGTTCTTTTCAGGGTAATTATGGGTCAATGCTAAAAACCATTGCCATAGTTTTATTTTTCTTTTGCCCCCACATCATAAAGAGATGAATATTTCTACTCTAGTTAATTTTTAATTCTTTTTCTGTTAATTTTATACATACAATATTGTCATAAAATAGAAATAGTTAGCAGATATTGGGTATTGTGTTATTTTTTTTTCTTCTTAGCTCTCATTTCTTCCCTCTCCTTCTTCCTTCTTATCTTTTTTTTTTTTGCAGTTTTTGGTTGGCCGGGACTGGGTTTGAACACGCCACCTCCAGCATATGGGGCCGGTGCCCTACTCCTTTGAGCCGCAGGCACCACCCCCTTCTTATTCTTTAATACTTCATTTTTCAGTGAACAAAATAACAGCAACTAACTATTTGCTTTGTGCTCGGCTGGGTGCTAAATGCTTCGCATCTACCAGGTTATTTAATCCTCGCAGAGATTCTATGAGGAATGATGGTTATCTCTATTTTGCAGCTGTGGAGGCTGAAGCTTCAAAGTTTAATTAGAAAGTTTTAGCTTTTTTAAAAAAATTCAGTAATATGAGGGTATAATAAGATTACCATGTTTACATTTGTTAGGTGAATTCCTTGTTGTAGTTGTGACCTGCACCCAGGAGGTGTGACATATACCCTTCGGTGGGTTGTGCCCGTTAGGTAGGAGCACACCAGTCCCCCTTCTCCCCCTCTGCTTTGTCTTATGAACCATACACTGGTTCTCAAAATGGAGTCCCTGGACCAGGAGCCTCAGCAGCATTTGAGAACTTGTTAGAAATGCAAATTCTTGGGTCTTCATGCAGATGTACTGATTCATCATCGGGGGTGGTGCCTGGCAATTTTTTTTTTTTTTAGCAAGTTCCAAGGGTGTTTTTGATCCATACTTAAATATGAGAGCCACTGATATAATTTCTGTCTGAACTTGATCTGAAAATTATGTTCTATTATTGTTGAGTTTCTCCTTTGTGATAAATGTACACATGTAAATTTGTTAGGGCAGTCGGTTATATTTTATTTTACTTCTAAACAAATTATAAACATTCTTGGATTTAAGTTGATTTCTTATAGCTTATCCTTGTGATTATTTAAAAATTTGTATTTTGGAAAAATGTTACCAGCTAGGATTCAAAATATATAAATGTATAAGAAGGAACATGCGTGCTCATCAGCGAGGGTTACTGTCTAGGAATATAAAGATGAGCCAGGTATCAGTATATCTATTAATATAATTTACTGCACCAATAAATTAGAAGAGAAAAATCCATCATATTCACCAAGAAAAGTGATAAATTTAGCAGCCATCTCTAATAAGACTTCTAAGCAAAATGGGAATAAAAGGCAAGTATTTCAGTGTGATAAATGCTGTTTACTAAGATCAACAGCAAACATCATCCTAACGAGCAAAGCACTAAATCCATTTTCAATGAAATCAGGATAGAGAAAAAGATGCTTTCTTTTGCTATTATTATTAACATTGTTTTATAGGTTGGAGTAAGTGAAAAAAGTCAGGAAAATAAAATAATAGCTGTAAACATAAATGAAGAAAAAGTAAGGTCAATTTTTTTTCCCTAAAGATATTTCTTATATACAGAATCCTGAGATGCTGGTGCAAATTACTAAAATTGAATTTTATAAAAAGCCTTGTTATGTGATAAATATTAAAATATTTCTCACGTTATTATTGTAATAGTCACTTACATATGGAAACAGGAAAAATATTTCAGTCATAAGAATGACAACAAATATAAGATACTTAGGTTAATTTTAACAAGAAAGTCTAAAATTAGATGAATAAAATTATACAATAGTGTTGAAGAATATGAAATGAGACATAAATAAAAGGACTAATATGCTATTTGTAATATATAAACTCTGTGCAAATTCATTTAGAATCTTGATTTGTTTTAGGAATTAAAAAAATTCAAGGTTAGGAAAAATGAATGTTGGAGAGGAAGTGAAAATATAAAGAGCAGAATAATGAAAAGCTGTTTTTCTTACCAAGTATCAAAACATACCATAAAACAATGATAATAACAGCAAGATTGTGTGAGAATAGGACAAAGAGAGAGTGGTAGGCTAGAATAAGTACACTGAAATAGATCTCAGTATATATGAAACCAACATTTGATAAAGCTGACATTTTATTTCACTTTGAAAAAGATGATTTATTTAATAAGTAAGACCTATACAACTGACAGTCACATTAAATGGGTATCACTACTTTATACTCATATAAAAATAATTTCAAGTGAGTACCAGACTTAAATTAAAAAATAAAATTTAAGAAGAAATTTAATCGTTTGTGTGTAAATATGCAGGTTTGAGAGAACTTAGTAGCCAGGAAGCTATTAAAAAAAAACAGTATTGACTACCTAAGAATAAAATACTTGTATAAGGCAGATGCCACAATGACAATGGATAGGCCGTAGCCTGGGAAGGTATCTTTGAATTATGTTTTCCGTGAAAGCAGAGTCTGGGGCAGCGGTTTGAGTGTGAGGCTTTACTCGTGAGGTGCAAAGCAAGGTTTGGTGCGGACTCAAGGAAGAGAAGCAGGCAAGAGTGGTGCAGACTGAGGCAAGCTGGTCTTGCTCCACAAGGCCGGGGAGACCAGGCCAGATGGCCTAGCTGCTCAGTACATGGCACTCTCAGAGCAGCTGCAAGGAGGAGCCTCTTCAGAGAAGTCTGGGGACAGCGGTGGGAGAGAGAGCTTATCTGCCCAGCTTTCTGCATGGCGTGCCTGGGGTCAGGGTTTCAGTCACCTTTCAGAACGTGTCACTAGACCACTGTAATGCTCTTCCCACGTCCCTCATTGAGGTGTTTCAGTGTCAGCCCAGCACAGAAGGGATGAAGGGGGACAGCCTGACTTCTGAAGGGTTGGTTCCGGTTGCATCCCCAGCAGGGCTGGCGGGTTGAAGAGGCTGGTAGTATAACCAAGGGGATCTGAGCAGGGGCAGGAGATTCGTGTCCAGTACAATGGCAGAAAGATATAAAAGGGCATTTCAAAGAGGAGCTATAAGGGCACTCTGACAAGTGAATGACCGCCTCAGTGGGTTTAGTGTTCAAGGCATGTGCTACAGTAACAGGGTACACGCCTTGGAGGTTCTTACATACATCCTGCTGCCATTGCTCTGGGCAAAGCTCCCATCATCTCTTGCCTGGATTGGCCTTCCTGTTTCTACTCTCTTCCCACTCTCACAGTCTGTTCCCATATGGCAGCCAGAGTAAATGGAGCTGGGAGCACTTCATTCCTCCACACAGAACCCTCCTATGATTTCC
Source organism: Perodicticus potto (assembly GCA_963574655.1). Classification (NCBI taxonomy): domain Eukaryota; kingdom Metazoa; phylum Chordata; class Mammalia; order Primates; family Lorisidae; genus Perodicticus; species Perodicticus potto. The sequence continues at coordinate 7,786 of CAUYRH010159560.1, read as the reverse complement.
CATCTCCCTAGGAAACCAATGACTTGTAAGGCTTCTCCTTATGTGACTGGCTGTCACTTCTCCAATTTTCTCTCTTACCACAACCACTGTGTCCTCCTGTCTCCGGCCATACTGACCTCTGTTTCTCCCACAGGCCAAGGATCCTCTACCCCAGGGCCTTTGAACATGCTAAATGACACCCTTTCCTGGGCTATGAGCTTGGCTTGTTCACATGTTTTCTTTTCCATTACCCACTCAGAAGCCACCTTTTTTGTGAGGTCTTTCTTGACTGCCCTTCAAAAAATTTTAAACTTCTCTCCCTGACAGTTTATATCCTTCTACCCTGCCTATTTTTTCTTTTTTCTTTTATTTTTAGTATTTGCTAATGTAACATACTGTATATTTTTATTTGTTTTTTTTTTTTTTTTAATTTTCTGTCTCTCCAGACAATTGGAATCCCTGTGTTTCATTCACTACTGTATCTTGAAGGCCTAAGATAGTCTCTGGTGTAGAGTAGATGCTCAATAAATACTTGTCAAATAAATAAGTGATCAGTGAAACATGAATGAAGCCTAGTGGCTGCCTGCCTTATTCTTGTTAGGGGCAAGAGCTGATGGCTATGTGAGGAGCTGAAAAGAAGAGCTCCTGCTTTCTCAACATCCAAGATGTGCTCCATGGCTTGAGATGTGATAGAAATGATTGTCTGTTTGAGGAAATAAGGAAAATCAATACATTAAAGGGAAGGTGAAGAAATCTTGTTTGTAAAATAAAGTGATTTGGATTTAGTTTGATGTTACCCTTCAGATTTATAAAAACATTGATGGTTATGACAAGTGAATAAGATAAATGTGTTTGTTTTAAAAATTTATTCTCAGAAGATGACTTTTTTGATCTAATGACATGAAGTCATTGGAATATTGTTTAGTGCGATGACAGAGCTTTCTGTTAATGACTTAAAACAGGGGAAAGAAGTGCTACTGGCAAAACAAAAACAAAAATGTGATTGATTTTGAAAATCTCATCTAGTCAGAATTCTCTTCCAATGAAATCAGTGTATAATGATCTGATTCACCAGCCAGGAGGATGCTCAGGATTTTGGGGGGGATGAAAACAACATCATCTTGTTTATACCATGAAGTACCTACTGCTTGTCTCATATGTCAAACTGATATTCCCTGGAAAGCTGTATTACAAGATGCTAAAAATTGGGCTGGAAACAATTTTTTAATTATTAAATATGTTTCAAAAACCTTGACTTGTGAACTTGTAAATATCTAGGAAGGATTTTGAAATATGCTATAATTTTTATATTATAAAACATTTGATTTACTTGAGAATGATATTGGTCATAATTTAGCAACTGAGTTTAGGACGTGAAGCCTTTAAAAGTCACAGAAGTGTGTGTGTGTGTAAGCGCACACATGTATTTTGAAGGTTTACATTATTTTAAAGTGAGAGTTCATTTTGACTTTTGGGTATTAAGTTAACATCTTTACCTGAAAAAGAATGATAGTCAGGTTATTTTAAAGAGATAAATTTTGGAAAAGAAAATTTAATTTTAATCCTTCTTTGAGCAGTAGAATGATTCATCATAGATTTGAGGGATTATATCTGTCCAAATATTTATTATTGAAAATAACCATTTAAATTAAAGGTACTTTGTTATAATTAAATCATTTTTGTTATTCATGGGATTTTCAATCTAAAGAAAGAAGTGAATATATTTTTAAGTTCTTAATTTTAGTTAAATTTCTGTTAAGAGTATAAAACTATAATTGTAGACATTGGGTAAATAGTCAGTAGGCTGACATACTTATTGAGATTGCACTATGTCAGGTACCATATACAGTGAGGAGCAGAGAGATTACACCTCTGTTCCCAAGAAGAATAATTTGTAATGCAGAATTCGGCATGTTGGATAAATAGCAAGATTACTAGAATTACTTTGATCTTCCTTATTATCAAATGGAGAAGAAAACAACTTTTCTGTTTTGTTCCATTTCAAATTTTAGAATAAGAATTTTAAATAATGTAAAATTTTTATGGTGCAAAATAATTTGTGCTAAGCATAAATTGCTGGTTTTATATGCAATATCATCAGATCCTAATTCTCAAGTCACAAATTTTTCTTAACTAATGAGTGATGATCTTCATTCAGTTATCCTGGTTTCTGTTTAGAAATGAGGGACTATCATGATATTAAGAAGGTATGACACCTCACACCCTCAAATCAAGATTTTATTATTGATAGAAAGATAACGTAGATATTTATGAAATGAGTGCCCTGAAATAGAGAAAGAACAACTTTTAAAATTATTAAACAATTGGGCTCAATTAAGAGCTTAACCTTCTAGGTGGCGCCCGTAGCTCAGTGGGTAGGGTGCCAGACACATGCACCGATGCTGGCAGGTTTGAGCTGGGCCCAGGATTGCTAAAACAACAATGACAACTGCAGCAACAACAACAACAGAAAAGTAGCCGAGCATTGTGGCAGGCGCCTGTAGTCCCAGCTACTTGAGTGGCTGAGGCAAGAGAATCACTTCAGCCCAAGAGTTAGAGGTTGCTGTGAGCTGTGAAGCCATGGAACTCTACCAAGGGCCACAGCTTGAGACTCTGTCTCAAAAAATAAACAAACAAACAAACAAACAAAAAAGGAGATTAACCATCTAATATAATTTTGAAATTGTATCTAACAATTATTTGCTATTCCTTCAGAATAAAATAGCAACTCTAATAAATAGTTTCTGTAGGTCAGAGCTGGTTACTGATGATTTTCTGCCCTAGTATGTGGAGTTGTCTGTGACCTTAGGCCTTGTTTTTGAAGTTCAGAACAAGGGTCATTGGTAGATCTCATCACTTAGTTTGAAATATCCAATTACCCTTTTCAGAAGCTCCTTCAGGTAGAGAGAGAACACCATATTTTTGATATAGTTATCATAGATGAACTGACCTTTCTTCTAAGAAATTCTTATACATATGCCTACATATATATGTCCATTTGCATATAATACCCATATAGGCACATAAATTCCCACACAGATAACACACACACACAGATGTACATATACACTTCTCCCTCATATATTTGCCTAATAGAATGATTATCCAGAACCATCACTCTATATCACTAACGCAGAATGTAATAAATGCTAAATATTTTTCCTCCATTAATATTAGGGAGCCAGGATTCTCAGATATTCCTGGAACAATCATCTCTTAAACAGTTTAGGGTTAATTTTGGTATCATCTCTGGAAAATACTGTTAAGAAAATGCAGTGGAAATTGTCTAGAAACCAGGACTTCAGGATATAGAATGGGGGAGGCTGAGATGTAGGGTGTTCTCCGGGAACTATAGTCACACCATCTCCATTAGAATCCCCCCCACCCAGGAAGGAGAATGGTGGAAGAGATTAGTTGCTCAGGCTTATTTCCTACCTTAGAATTTTCAAGAGTCTTGGAGCCGCATGGTGGTCGGCAGTATCTTTAAATTATTAGTTCAGATCTATAGATCTATTTTGGTTCAGGGAGCCAGTAAGAGGACTATTAATGTCTAGCAGAAGGATATTATGTTTCTTGGGTTTTCAAGCTTAGATGGATTTGGTAAAGCTGTTTTGGCATTTGTGCCTTCTTATCTCTAGGCAAGATTCTATACAGAGAGAATTATGTACAGAGGCTTATTTATATACACTATTCAAATGTGAACGGTTATTTAGGGAACTGACATTCTGAACACCATTTGTTATGGAAACATCATTTAGGTTAATTTCGGAACAGTTTCTATATAGATGCCTTGAACCCCTTCTGTTGATATTTCAAGCAATAGGTCCATATATTTATATTCCTAATGTATGGTATAAGGCAATAATTCAGTGTGGCTGAAGTTATTACAGTATTATTTCTTGGTTCACAAAGCAATACCTTAAGTTAAAAGAAAAAAGAAAAGTCATTTTCTAATCCCAGAGGCGTTAACATATGTAGAACAACATAGAGTGGTGAAGAAATTGATAGAAATAATATTCAAATTAGAATGTTGTGAACAAGCCCACAATTATAAATTTATTTATTTATACAAAATTGACTAAATCAGGTTGCTTTATAATTTCTGACTATTCATATAATCACTTTTTAGATTTTTAAAAAATACGCTTATGTTATGTACTGTAGTAAAATTTGGATCTTGGTAATGAAAGTGTATTTTTTTCTTTTTTTTCTGAATGAGGAGAGTCTATTTATATAAATGCAATATAGAATGAAGACACACGTTGGAAACCCTGCCTAACCCTTAATAGCATTGCTGTAATTCTCTGTAATGTAAAATTCCCTTTCTTAGTTGTGTGAACAGAATGAGACTTATCTTGAAGAAATAAAATCATTGGATTTTTATAGTCAGTTTTTGAAAAAATAAACAGTGTATGGTTAAGACTAGGGCTATGGTAACAATCACAAAAGGATGATCAATGGACAGGCTTTACTTTCCAGCTGCTTTACCAGATGGCTATTGCTAGTTATTTTGTACCTTTTAAACAGGTTCTGTATAATAGAATGAAAATGCTTCTATTTAAGCCTTATAAATTTCACGATGCTATCTTGAATACTTTCCTTTTTTAGTTTTTAACAGATAATATTTCTTTATTGTGTAATAGGCTATGCTTATCTTTTTAAGAAAAATATGAACTATCAGAACATAGAGGTGTTCTTTTTTTTTTCTTTTTCTCTGAGTGTCACTGTGATTTAAAAGTGGTTGCTGAGGAGAAGCCATGTTAACATAACAACAGCTGATGTAGTTGCAAATCTTTCTGTTTTAAGGCTTAGGATTGTCCCCACGGAGCAATCCTGGCCTGTACAGATGTTGAGCTCTCTTAAAAAAAAAAAATAGTGCTGAGTTCAATGCAGATGTTCCCACATTACCCAGCACTTTGATTAACCTTTTATGAATTATCTGCCTACAGAATTCTGGATTAGTATGATCCCATGTGTCTTATTAAAAGCTTGCCAGGCTTTATTGCACATTGTTTTTATACTTTTTGTTCTATGGACAGTTTTTGTGTCTAGTATCAAATGAAAAGCATTAGCATACACTAACCAGGATGCCTGATGTTAGCTGCTGCCTGGAGTTTGAAATGAGAAACTTCAAGGTTTGATGAGCTGATTGTCAGGAAGGAATGGCTGTACTTACACAAATAGGAGGGACTTTGATTTCCCACAAACGAGTTTCTAATGGACAGCCCACGTGGTTTCCTTCGGATGCACATTGATAGAATTTTCCACTGTGATCAGATCTTAGGGATACGGTTTCCAAGTGTGTGTCCATAGTCTATTCTAGTCCTGGGCCCTCAATACCGGAGCCACTTGCCATACGTAAATTTGGTGATAATAATGAAAGCACACATAGTGAGAATAAGATGGAGTCCAGCTAAGGCAGACGTGACGTAGCTGGTCTGGTCAGTTTAGGTCCTAAAATTACTACTTTGTAAATTTAGCTCCCCCCCTAAAGATCTAGCTTAGGTAGTTTAGGAGGATTGATTTAGGAGATTAACTTCTGAATTGGAATATTGTAATAGGTTGCAGAAGTATACTTATTATTATTTAGAATAGAGGTTGGTGTGGTCTTTGCCTTCAAATTCTTTGTATAAAACTGAATTTGGGAATGGAAGAACAGAACAATCTTGGACAGGCAGGCTATCCTCACTATTCTCCAGAATCCCAATCTTTTGACAAATGCAGTTTGGTGGACTGTGCAATATTGGCTGACAGTGACAGGCGGCCAGATCCTCTTCTTCCAGTAACAATACTATCACAAATATTTTCCGTTTTAGTTTTTAACAGCAATAAGGTGCTTTGCAGCATGTACTAGGAACTGGCACCAGTGCCAGCTTTCCAAGGGGAGCACTTTGAAGGTGAACGGTAGTGATATTCAGCAATGAGGTTTGTAGCACTTTTCCTAGGATGAATTTATGAACTTAATTGTCAGACCTCTGTATTCCTTTCTGTTTCAAGGAATATACAGATTAAGAGAAAATAAAAATTAAATAAAAATAAAAATTCAGTTTGGCAGTCACATGAGCCACATTACAAGTGCTCAGTGGTCACAGGTGGCTTGTGGCTCTTACACTGGGTAATGTGAATACAGAACCTTTTCCCTGATTGCAGAAAATTCTGCTGTACACCACTGCCCTGAACTTTCCATACCAGACTGACCCATATGCTCCAAACTTTCCATTTGTACTCTGCATTCTTAAAAGAAATTCTCCAATGGGCTGGAGTTTTAAGTTTATAGTATTAAAATCAAAAGTATCAGCTTTTCCCTTGTGTAATGATCTACTCCTATTACTTGTAACTTAACACGGAATCCTTGAGTATTAGACTTTGCGTTTTAAGAATGAGTTCATGGAATAGCTAATTTTCTTTTTTAACTCTGAAGTAGAGACTCCTGGGAAAGTGATGGTGGTCAGGAGTTTGCGAAGTGCCGAGCAATGGAGAGAAAAACTGGAGCAAAATTTCCAGAGTTTAGAAAACACCACTATTTTCCATGCTATTTTTTTTATATGTTATAAAATTAACATTATAATTTACTATTTACTATTCACTCTTAAGATGACCATAAATGGGTGAGAACATGATTACATTATCCTGAAATTCATTTTTGGGGACCTACTTTGAGTGAGTGGGTTAGAGTATTTTCCAATTTTCCAAGTTGTATCTCTTTTATAATCTGAAATATCTTTTTTAAACTTACAGACTTTCATTCAGATGCTTTACCAGGTACATTTTTGCTAGTTTTTCTACGTCTGCTTTTCTCCACATTCTAAATTGATAATGCCTTGATTTATTAACTTTATTAATTGGACATCAGCGTCTTTCACCAGTTTATTGCATCAGTCTGTAAACTACTTTTGTTGTCTCCAGTTTATCTCTTCTCCTTTCTATTCTCTTTCTACTGGAGTTACCGTGATCATATCTCAAACCGATTAAAAGCCTTGGGTTAGATTCCCATGATGTGCGGTATTACAGTCAGACACAGACTCTTTAGCACTTTGTTCATTGGCCTCACACATCCAAACCCCTATTTTCCTTTCAGAGCATATTTCCAACTTACATTTTTCTTTGCCTTCCCTCTTATCTAATGTATTTCTAATCAATTCATAAGTTTTTATAATGAATTCTCCCTATCTGCATAGTTTCCTGGCCTCTTCCCTGTCTGCTTGCCCTCTGCAGGACCATTTTATTTTGCTGTAGAAATTGAGGCAGCTTTTTTTTGAGACAGAGTGTTACCCTGTCACCCTCAGCAGAACACCGTGGCGTCATAGCTCATAGCAACCTCTAACTGCTGGGCTCAAGTGAGTCTTTTACCTCAGCCTCCTGGCTTCTTAAACTTACATCCTGTCTCCTTCTACCTTTCTCTAAATTTCTTTCTTTCTTTTTTAATTAAATCATGTTCGTGTACATAAATGCAGTCAGGAGGTACAATGTCCTGGTTTTATATACAGTTTGAAATATTTTCATTGAACTGGTTGACATAGCTTTCATGGCATTTTCTTAGTTATTGTGTACAGACATTTATATTCTACATTTAGTAAGTTTCACCTGTACCTTTCTAAGATGCACAGTAAGTGTGGACCCATCAATTACTGTCCCTCCACCCATCCTCCCCTCTCCCCTCCCTTGCTCCTTTCCCCATATTCTCGTGCTGTAATTGGGTTATAGTTTTCATATGAAAGCTACAAATTAGTTTCATAGTAGGGCTGAGTACATTGGATACTTTTTCTTCCATTCTTGGGATACTTTTCTAAGAAGAATATTTTCCAGC
>CAUYRH010159559.1:0-13540 GCA_963574655.1 Perodicticus potto | reverse complement strand
TGGTGGGATCACACCTACGGTGCATCTTAGAAGGGTACAGGTGAAACCTACTAAATGCAGACTATAAATGTCTTAACACAATAACTAAGAAAATGCCATGAAGGCTATGTTAAACAGTTTGATGAAAATATTTCAGATTGTATATGAAACCAGCACATTGTACCCCATGATTGCATTAATGTACACAGCTATGATTTAATAAGAAAGAAAAAAAATAAAATAAAAAATAAAATGTAAAAAAAAAAAAAAAGAATGTGTTTCAATTCCATCCAGATTACTACAAAAGCTATGAAGTCACCGTCTCTTTTACAGCTGAATAGGAATCCACAGTATACATATACCATCGTTTGTTACTCCATTCCTGAGTGGATGAACATTTAGGTTGTTTTCACATCTTGGCAATTGTAAATTGAACTGCAATGCAATCTAGTGCAAAGGTCTTTATGATAAAACATTTTTTATTCAACTTTATTTTTAAGGACATTTTTGCTGAACACAAATATTTTTTGTTGACAGCTTTTCTCCTTTCATCACTTTGATGATGTTATTCAGTTATCTTCTGGCCTCCATTGTTTACGGTGAGAAGTCAGTAATAGTTCTATGAATCGTTCCTCTGTAAGTAGTGTGTTCTTTTCACCCTCCGACTGCTTTTAGAACTTTCTTAGCTTTTCAGAACTTTGTGTGTCTGAATGGCATTATTTTTAAATTTATCCTGATTTGGGTTTATTGAGAATATTGAATATATTAATTGTGTTTTCCATCAAATGTGAGGAATTAGGGCCATTATTTCTTCAAATATTTATTCTGCCTCAATTCCACACCCTTTGCCTTATAAGATTCCAATTACATGTATGTTAGACCATTTGAGACTATTTCATAGTCTGTTCATTTTCTTTTAGTCTTTTTCCTCTGTGATATTCCAGTTAATTTCCATTGATCTGCTTCATGTTTACTGACTCTTCCACTATCTCCAACCTGCTGTTAAACCTTCCAATGAATTTAAGAATTTAAAATTTCAATTATTATACTTTTGGTATTAAAATTCACATGTGAATATATATATTTCCATACATATTCCATTTGGGGGCTTGTCTTTCCTATAAATTCACTGATTGGGATCATATCTTCCTTTAATTATTTGAACATATTCATAATAGTTGCTTTAAAATCTGCTAAATCTAACATCTGGGTCATTTTAGGTCTAGTTTCTGTTTCTATAAACTGCTTTATCCTTGCCTGGGTGTCACATTTTCCTGTTTTCTTGTATACCTAGTGCTTTTTTGAAAAAATTGAATACTGTAAAGCGTGGCTAATATGTTGTGAAACTCAAGATTCTATTACCTTCCTCTGAAGAATGTTGATTCTTGTTTTAGTAGGCAGTTCAATTATTGGCGGATGACCTTGAACTTGCTTAGCTGGGTTTTGTATTTTGTTACTGCAGATCTGTGGAAAAATCCAAGATGTTCTCCAAGATCCACTACTTTGGCGTGGCTCAATCCTGCCCTGTACTGTGTGCAGCCTTATTGTCAGCCAAGGACTCACAGGGCTCCCCACGTGGAGTCCTGGGGACAGCTGCCTGAGTGGCTCTCTTCGCCTGCTGCTTTCTACCATCTCTCACTCTCAACTTCACCTCTTCAGCTCTGGACCTCTGTGCCCTACCCAGACCACTGCATTCTGTGCCACAGTGATAAAACTGTCCATGGGAAAGCATGGAGCAATTGTGGGGTTCGCCTCATAGGTTTCTCTTCTCCCAGGGATCCAAGTTGTGAACTGCCTGTTTTCCATCGCCTAAAACAGTTGCTTCATATATGTTGTCCAGATTTATGATTGTTTATTGAAGGAGGGCTAGTCTGGCATCAGCTAATCCATAATGTGTAGAACTGAAAGTCACAAGTAATATTTTTTTCAAGACAGGATCTTGCTATATTGCCCAGGCTGACCTATATGTAACTCCTAGCCTCAGGTGATCCTCCTGCCTCAGCCTCCTGAGTTGCTGGGTTTACAAGTCTGACCCAATATGGCCAGTTCACAAGTAATTTCTGGTGTGGGAGGTGACACTGGTCTCCACATCTTGATCCCCCAACACCCTCCTTGACCTACCGTGGCCCAGTACTGCATTTCTTCACCTAGACACATCTTGGCCCAGCTTCCATGATGCCCTTCTCTCCTGGCTTACACACCCCTCTGCTTACTCCTCCTTGGTCTCTTTAATCACCCCTTCCTCAGACCATGTCCTTTATGCTGCATCCCCTGGAGACCTGCATGGACACTTTTCTCTCCTCCTGGTGACATTCACTAGGCTGCAGCTCATCCTTCCTCTGTCGATTCCCCAGTCGGCGCCTTCTATTTGTCTCTGAATTTGGGTATCCAGACACTATTTCTACCTGACATTGCAGGCAATGGACATTTACACTTCAGCAGGATTTGGTTTCTTTACCCCAAACCTGTTCCCCTTCATTTTCCCTCTGTCCTGCCACCCATATGCAAAAACAGGAGTGTGCATGCAGCCCAGGTCCCCCACTACCCACATCTCACTTGCAGCGGGCCCCAAGTCCAGATTCTGAGATCCTATGTCAAAGGGATAGGATCCCCCCTTTCATCCTCTACCAATAAGTGGTAGCTGCTGTTAGCACAGATAGTAGCCACAAAGGTGAGGTCGCTGTGTATGTTGTTTCCAGGGTATGATGGAACAGAAGCTGGGTCTGGCCCCAGGCAGTTTTTCTCTAGGGGCAGAAGCAGTATTGGGGACTGAGGACGTGGTGACTGTTCAGGAGCTCCCTGGGAGCCCATGACAAGGATCCACCCAACCCCCCGGAGACAATCCTGAGGGGAAGCCCTGGGTCAGAGCCACTGCACCAGACACCTGACTGTGTGGGAGGTAGCCGATGATCGTTGTCCTCTAGGCCCCGGGAGCTGTGGTGGTTTGAGGGCACCTCAGCCTAGAGGCTGACCTGTAATCGGGGCTACTTCAGGTCTACCTGCCTGTCATGCAGCTGGCCACAGTGAGGATCTGGGCCAGTCGAGGCCTCCGCTGAAGTCCTCCCTCTGGGTGTGTGCAGGATGCCTGGCCATGGCAGGGACTGAAGGGCATTCAGAGAGGAGCCATACAAAGAAATGGCCAAGGCCGCAGCCCAACCTGGCTGCAGCGCTGGATGAGTCATTTTATGTTGCTGCCTTGGAGGGGGGGTCTCCTCTTCTTGTGATCATCCTGTATCAGAGTCTCTAAGCTCTGGTGGCCTCCCAGCCTGGAGATATGAAGAAGGAGGTGGGGGTAGCCATATACCTTGCGCTAAGCTTCTTTGGAGACTACCAAGAAAGGATGATGCAGGTGGGAGCAGGCAGGAGCCACGCCACTCTGGGCCTTAGGCTCCATCCACTGGCTTTGCCAAGGTTACAGGGGCTCTTAGGGCAAAGGGAGTGCCCAGGAATTGTGTAATGAGTGTCAGAGTGGAAGACCTTGAACTTGAGGTGAGCCCATCTCCAAGAAAGGGTTCAGAGGGTTGTACCTGCTTCAGAGTCAGCTGAGTGGAATCCCTGAAGGGCAGAGTGACAACACAGGACACTCTCCAAAGGAAGAAAACACAGATTTTTTTTTTTTTTTGGTTGAGACAGGATCTTATTCTGTCACCCAGGCTAGAGTGCAGTGGTGTCATCATAGCTCACCGTAACCTTGAGTTCCTGGGCTCAACCAATCCTCCTGCCTCAGCTTACCAAGTAGCCGGGACTACAGTATGTGTCCCCACCACACCCAGCTAATTTTTAAATTTTTTTGTAGAGATATTGCCCAGGCTGGTCTTGAACACCGAGCCTCAAGTGATCCTCTTGCCTTGGCCTCTCAAAGTGCTGGTATTACAGGCATGAGCCACTGTGCCTGGCCAAGAAAATGCAGCTTCAAAACATGTTCCCTCCCACTCCTGACTCTATACTACCCACGCCAACATTTTTGGTGGGGGAGGTGGAAGAACTCAGAGGGGAAGTTCCCTTGATCTTCACGTTTGTTTTCTGTCCTTATGATTCATGGGCAATTAGAACAAAGTGGCCTTTGCAGGTCTTTTTCTCGCAACCCCCATTCCTGACCAGGACCTGGGTGGGGGCTAGCACAAAGCTGGCAACGTAGGCCAGGCCGTAGATCCCAGCCAGCCTCCTCCCTGCTCCCTTACTACTGTTTGTCTTCAGGCAAGTTACTTAACCTCTCAGGGCCCTGGTGTCCTCATTTGCAAAGAGCTGGTGGTAATAACATGTCTGGCACACAGGAAGCACTCAAGAAATGCTGGCTCTGACTGTAATCGCTCCGGCTGTTTTCTGCTTGCTTTTGCCTGACACCTGTATGTATGTCCATGCGTGTAGCTTTCCATAATTACGGTGGCTGTGTACAAACTACGTTTATTTGGCGTCCCCCACTCATGAGGCTCTTGTATCCACGGAGTTCTCTCCCTTCCCACTTGTCACGTGGCCCCACATCTCCATCCACTGGCTCCGTTGTTTCTGCCAGGCCAATCCCCTGGTGGGGGGCGATTTGGGTTGTTTCCAGTTTTTTCAGTTATAAATAGCACTACTGTGCCTATCTTTATTACAAATTCGTTCTTGCCTCTGAAACCCTGAATAACTGAGCCTACAGGGCATCCAGTACCCGGCGCAAGCTGCCTTACAAAACCCTCTGCGCTTCCTGGCCTGTTCCACCTGTGCCACGCTGTGCCCTGTGGCTGGGCATTAATGCGGGAAGAACCTGCAGGGTCCTTGTTTTCAGCTGCTGGGGTGGCTGGATGGTGGGGTGTAAAGGCAACTTCAGCCCCAGCTCTTCTGTAACCCCAGGGGCGAAACAGGAACACATAGACGCTTGACACCATTCAAGTTCACAGGCAAAGAACCAACCAAACAAAAATTATGGGGGAAAAAAAGCCCCGCTGGCGTTTTCTAACGTGCTATGCCCTTAAACTTAAAAAGACGTGCACCTGGGGTGGAGCAAGGTGGTGGCCCTCTCCTGGTGGTGGAGAGGCACCGCGGTTTCCCTTGTTTACAAGCTTCATTTCCATAGTTTCCATAGTCTGTCATTTAAATTTCCTGCTGAGTGGATTTATTTGGCTTTCCTTCAGTTATTCTTTTTAATTTTCTTGCAGTGATTCTCGCTTTTGTAGAATTTTTGTGTGTGTGAGTTCCTTTGTCTCCTAATACTTGGTCTATTGCTAAAACTGTCCCATGTAACTGAACAAAAGTGTATCCTCCATATGGGATGTCAGTATCGGTGAATATTTCATGTAATTTTAAGTTGAGGTATAATTTACACACATAATTGCATGAAACTTATATGTAAATTATATTTACATAAAATGCTCTTGATTTTATGGATACAGTATGTTAAGTTTTCGACAAATATATATGCTTGTGTAACTACAAAAAAAATACAGACCATTTCTAACATCCCAGAAAGTTCCCTTGAGCCCCTTGAAATCAATCCCAGCACCAACCCAACTGTCTGAGAGACAGTTACTTTTTGGAATTCTTGACCACAGATCAGTTCTAAAATTTTGTAGAAATGGAATTATGCAGTGTGTATTCTTTGTGTCTGGCTTGTTTTGTTCAGCTTTCTGTCTGAAAGATTCATCCTTGTTGGGAGTATCAGTTGTTATTTTTTATTTATATACATCAATTTGTTTACCTACAGTCCTGTCTATGGATGTTTACATTCTTTCCGGTTTCAGCTACTGTGAATAGACGTGCTATAAATGTCCTTGAAAAAGTTTCTTTCTTTCTTTTTCCCCATCACGTATGTTTTTATTTCTTTTAGGTAAATACCTGAGAGGAATCGGCAGATCATAGGAAAGGTATTTGTTTAGCTTCATAAAAAATAGCTACTCAGTTCTTCAAAGTGGCTGTTCTATGTGTGTGCATATTATCTTTGTATTATGTTTTGTGTCTGTCAACAGTAGTAAATCCTAGCAGCCATCAGATGTTAGCACCTATCACAAAGTAGAACTGAGAAACCCATGCCTTATGCTCCATGGACTTTGGTTCTTCAGCAGTGATGACCACAGAATGAGTAGGGCATTGCACAGACAAGGTGGCAGAGACCACACTTGTCCCTGGCACCATTTTCCTTTTGTTCCTCCATAGACCCCCTACGTCCCCACCTCCCTTACAGCTAAATGAACTCTTGTGATTTGGCTGTCAGTGGGGCCATATGGCAGAAAGCTGACTGGCACCTGCCATCCAGCCTCCCTTTCTCTATGCTGGGGACACAAATGTGATGACTGTGTCTTCACATGGCAGCACAAGGAAGACAACCAATTCCAGATGCCAGAGCAGAAAGCTAGTGGCAGCCTGGTTCCTGAGGGATGCACCACCACCAAAGTGCTACCTCTGATACTTAGGGGGAAAGGAATGACTCCTGCCTGTATAAGCCCCAGTGGTGAGCACAGGTCTGTGTCTGCGCAGGGAACTCCAGGCTGACAGCCCGTCCTTTCACACCTATCCCCTCATTCTCTCAAGCCTGGTTTCTCTCTGTCATTCACTTCAGCTTAGATGTCACCTCCTCAGAAGGCCTTCCATGGACTCCCCCCTGAAGTTGCTACCCTGTCACTCTCCAGAAGGTCACTTGTCACTTGGTTTTAAATATACAAATAAAAAACCATCTCTACTCCATGTTTCTTATTTGCTTACTGTCTGGTCTTGGGTGTCAGTTTTACGGAGGCAGCATCCTTATCTCTCTTGTTCCCTGAGGTGACTTGGGGCCTGAGCAGAGCAGAGTACACCATAGCTGCACGAAGAATGCCTGTGGCCACCCTTGAGCAGAACACAGTGGTTAAAGGCACGAGCTATGAGGTCAGGAAGACCCGGGTGCCACTTCTGGACTAGCTGTGTGACCTGAGGCCAGCTAGAGTCTGTCTGTGTCTCAGTTTCGACATTTGTAAAAGGGCGGTAATGACAGTGTGGTCATGAGGTTTATATGAAGTGGTGGAAGTTGGATCTTTCGAATGGTTTCTGGCATGTGGTCAATGCACTGTAAGTTGTATTGATGCCCTCATCACCACTGTCACCCTCATCACCATCAACACCGTCATCCCCACCCTCATCACTACCACCACCACCTGGCTTCTCTCTGTCATTCAGACTTCTGCTGTCCCTTCCTTCAGATGCTTGCCACAATGTCCTGGATGGGCTACCATGTCATGGACCAGGTGATGGACTGCATGGAGTAGGGTCTTCCTGCTCTGGGACCCAGAGCCAGCTCCTGGGCAGATGGCTGGGCGTAGGAGGGGAGGTACAGTGACATCCTCCCACATGACAGCAGCCCCTGGAGGTGAGCGGGATAGGGCAGGCATGGCTTTCTTTGGGAGAATGAGCCCCATGTGCAGCACTTTTGGCTCTGCAGATGTGATGCTTGTTGCCATAGTGACTGTCCTAACAATAACCTCCCAGAACTGATATTCCCCATACCCGCCCCAGCTGCCACCTGGGAGGGAGAGCCCTCCTCGATTACGAAATCGAGCTAGAAAGGACAAGGTGGGAGGCAGAGATGGCACAGGGGTGGAGTGGAGGGCATGGAGGAGGGCCCTTCCTGAAAGTGGGGAAAGGAGGAGGGGAAAGTCTGGGCCTTCTGACCAGAGCCCAAGCCAGATGAGAGGGCTTCTGGGGCCTGGGATCAGAAAGTCATGGTTGGAAGACATTCGCCCTTCTTGCCTTTTCCCCCTGCTAGGGAGGAGCACTCTGGGTCTGGAGGTGAGGAGTGGGCTGTTCTGTGAGTGGGCTGCAGCTCAGCCCATCTGGGCTCAGCCTTCCCCACTGTCTGGTGCCCAATCAGCTGCTCCCCCTGTCCTCCTATGGCTGTGCCACATCACATGTGATGTTTCAGCTCAGAGAAGGGGCTGCCCAGGGGTTCCCAGGGCCATCAGGAGAACAGGTGTGGTGGGGAGGCACAAGACACACTGGGCCTCAAGTTGTGCCACTTAGTGACCCCCAAACTTGTGAGGGGTCCTAGCCAACCTCCCAACCTTTTGAAAGGTGACCTCACAAAAGACTACGAAGATGGCTGCTATGTCCTCCTACCCTGGGGCTAGAGGATGTCATGTGACTATGTGTATGTTTTATGAATGTGCCTGTGTGTATATGTCTGTATGTGTTTGCATGTGTGTTTTTAAGTGCATGAAAAGTGCTCTCATGGGGCAGTGCAGTGTGAGTTCCAGCCATTCTTGACTGTGTGATTGTGGGTAAGTTACCTTACCTCTCTGTCTGTTGTCCCATCTAGCTAAATGGGGATAATGACAGTATACGTCTTACAGGACTGAGAGCTAAATTAGATAATGCATGTAACATGCACCCAAGCACCATCAATGTTAGCTGTCATTAGGATGCTAACATCACTTTATATCTCCTGGACATGCTAGTAGAAGTGTGTGTGACTTCACAGTAGCTTTGAAAAAGTCTGACTTAGGCTGGTGCCTGTGGCTCACAGGAGTAGGGCACTGGCCCCGCATGCCAGAGGTGGTGGGTTCAAACCCAGCCCCAGCCAAAAACTGCAAAAAAAAAAAAAAAAAAAGAAAAAAGAAAGAGTCTGACCTATAGAGGGGCGTGATTTTGTTTTGTTTTGTTTTGCTGCTTGTATTCTACTGTGTGGCCCCACCTCTTCTTTCTCAGCTCAGAAAGGCAAGAATGCGGATGTTCCCAGCAGGTGCTGGGAGAGGCTCCTGTGGGGTTAAAGACAACCTCTAAGAACAAATGTCTAGTCCTTCCCTGGGATCACCCCAGTCTGTCTGTTAGGATGGCCCTGAGCTCACTGCGTCCAACCCTGGCACTGAGGCATGGATGACGTTGCTCTTCCTCCCTTTCTGCTAGCCAAGTTCCCTCTGCCTCCCCAGCACAGGACTTCCCCGTGGAACCCAGCCTTTGCCTTTAGCCTGAGAGTTTCTCAACCTCTAGCCTGCTCCCACCAGCAAATAGGTTTCATCCAGAGCAAGAACTTGTTGCCACTAGGGTTACTGATCGCCCAAATGTCTGTGCCAAAGGGATCCTGGCCTTGGAGGGCACTGGTGGCCCCCACTCCAGAATCTCTTCATCTGCTCCTTTATCCAGGCGAAGTTTATGGTGGCTTCTGGGGCTAACCCTGGGCTGGCCTTGGGGTGAAAGAGATGAGAAGGACGGGTCTAGACTCTGTCCTGGGGTGGGGGGTGGGGGTGGAGCAGTAACCAGGTCATGTCAGGGCAGCAGGGTGACCCAAATCCAGAGCTCGCTCCCTCCTCAGAGCCTACCCAGGACGGCCCTGTCCAAGGAGTGTGGGGGTGCTGGAGCTGGGGGGGGTCTCAGGTCCTGGTTCTGGATGGCAGCCCAGATGGCAGCCCTCAGGGAAGGCTCTTTTATGGGAAACCAGGTCGGCCCTGCCTCCCTGCTCTCTCCTCCTTGGCCTCCAGGACCACTTTCAAGAGGGCCTTGGAGTGGGTAGACCCTCTTCCTCTAGGCCAGAGCAAGGGGAAGGCAAGGGCATCAGGCCTGGAGAGGGGAAGTGTGTCCCCCTATTTGGGCAGGGTGTCTATGAGCTCTCAAGCCCCCAGAGGGGCTATGGAGCTGCCCCATTCTCCCACCCCCAAGGCCCCTCAGTCTGAATGCCAAATGCTCCTTCCTGGGAACTCCACTCGAATCACCTAGTGACCAGTCCTTGGAAGGCAGAGGGAAGGAGGGGTTGGTACCATGGGGAGGGAGCAGCCCCAGCTTCTCACTCACCCTAGTGTCCCACTGTACATTCCAGGACTCCTGGGCAGCTCTGCCAAGACAGGTGGACCGGGCTGTGCCCTGTGTGGGGTGACGGAGACTGGACAGGAGGGATCTGGCAGCATTTCCTTTCCGGAGCGTGGGACCTGGGTCTTGTGTAGGGTGGCCCAGGAGCCCCTGGCATCCCATGTGGGCCCCAGTTCCCTCCTGCTGTCAGAGGGAGGTGGGCCTTCAGGGAAGAGACTAGACAGGATTCATTGTGTAGTTCTCCGTGTGCGTGGGAGCAGGGGCACAGCAAGCAGAATTGCTGGCTCAGGTGGCCTGCCTGTGCAGGGCGCGAGTGGGTGCAGGCGCGGGTCTCGGGTGCGGGCATGGTGCGGGAGAGGGCGCGGGTGCAGGTGCAGGTGCAGGTGCGGACGCGTTGCGGGTGCCGGGCACGGACGTGGGTGCGGGTGTGTGCACAAGGCGCGGGTGCGGGCACAGGAGCAGCGTGTGCAGGGTGCGGGTGAAGCGCGTGCAGGGGGCGGCGGGCGGGGCAGGCGCGGCGGCGGCGGCGACAGCGGCGCCCGCGCCTCCCCGCGCGTAGGTGTGCGGCGCGCTCCTGGCGGGGACGGAGCGAGCAGATCTCGCGTGCGCTCGCCGCCCGGCGCAGCCCAGCCCGGCCCCCGCCCGGCGCCGCGAGCCGAGGTGTCTCCCGCGCCCGCGCCCGTGTCGCCGCCGTGCCCGCGAGCGGGAGCCGAAGTCGCCGCCGCCCGAGCGCAGCCGAGCGCACGCCGAGCCCGTCCTTCGCCGCCATGGCCACCACGGTGACCTGCACTCGCTTCACCGACGAGTACCAGCTCTACGAGGATATTGGCAAGTAAGAGCCGCGGCGCGCGGAGGCTGGGCCGGGGACCTCGGAGGGCCGGGACCTCGAGGAGCCTGGACCTGGTGCCTCCAGCTCCGGGCGCACTGCGGCCCCGCGCGCCGCCGGCTCCTCTGGGCTCCGGGCCCAAGCGCACGGCCCCGCGCGGTCCCGACCCCCGAGCCCCGGGCCCCGGGCCTGGCCACCGGCCCTCAGCGTGCACTGCTCTGCCCAGCTCTGCGCAGCCCTGCCCAGCGCGGCTGTCCGGCCGGGGCCCGGGACTCCGGGCTGGCGACTCCGCGCGGCGGGGGCGGCAGCAGGTGTCCCCAGAGCGCCCGGCAGACGTGACGCATTTGGCGGCGGGGAGGTCAGAGAGGAGGGGCTCGCGGGGGCGGCCTCGGGGCCTGGAGCGCCGGGAGGGGTCAGCCGCAGCCCCGGAGGGTCGTCTCCCGCGTGGGCGCGCTGTCCCCACCCCCATCCGAGCGGCGGCGGCGGGGGTGGCGGGACCTGCTCGGCGCTTGCTCCTGCGCGTGGCCCCATCTGCGCGGGGGGTGCCGGCGTGGGAGCAGTCTCTGACACGGGTCCCCTGAGGAATCTCAGTTCTGAAGGATTTTCCCCCAGATTTTTCTGGAAACAGGAATTGGGAGGCGAGGGGAGGGTGAGGTCAGGGAGCTTGGATCAGGTCATCAGGATGGGGACGAGGGGGTACGATGAGAAGCCTGACTGGGCTTCTGACTTTAGGGTCACTGAGTTAGGTGGGGGCTGGATTTTGGAAGGTGGCTTGTGTGGGGCGCTCTCTGGGTAGGGCTCTGAAGGTTTGCTGCAGGTACGGCCTCACGGGGAACAGGTGCCAGGGCGCTTAGACTCTGCTGAGCAGCAGGAGCAATGTGGGACGAAGCCGGGGTTTGGGGCCTCAGACTCACTTTGCCTTGGAGTCAGAGACCAGGGAGCCCCTCAGGGCCTTCTGTCTGGCCTGGGGTCTCCCCTACGTCAGTCAGCCTGGCTGCACTTGGCATCCTTTGCATTGGCTTCAGAACTCCTGAGTCTCTAGCCTGGCTGGGCCAGAGCCCCCTCCTCCCCTCCTCCTGGTTCCTTCTGAGCCTCTCCATCCTCCCCCACCCTCCTCCATCCCTCCTGCGTGGTGGGGGCGCTGGCGAGATTTCCTCTTACACACCCCGCGGCAGATCCTTTTCTTCCTTTACTAAATAAGCGTCTGGTGAAACCTTGCGGTGGGCGAGGGACGCTGATCATTGATAATTGTAGAGTGCCAGGCTGGAGGAGTGCGGGGGCGTGTTCATCCCCACTTCTCCCTGCACGTGGGGAGGATTCGGGTTGAGGGGCAGGGAGCTGAGCAGAGTAGAAGAAGCTAGTGCTGGATGGCTCAGGGTAGGGGGGCAAGGCTGGCCCCGGGGACCCTTCGGTGGGGGGATGGATAGGTGGGCCCAGCAGCCCTTCGTAAGGGACTGTGTGTACCTCCCCGTGGACTCAGGGGACTCAGGCCTTGAAGACACTTCCAGGGACTTGCTGGGGCTGGAAGCTTGTGAGGAAGGGACTGAGGGTCCTCAGATGGTGGTGAAGTAAACTTCTATGTAGGCAGGAGGCCTAAGGTTGTGCCCTGGCAGGGGTGGCTGGCTCCCCAGCTCTCAGACCCTCAGATGAACGGGACTGTCCTGCTGTCCTCCAGAGGTATGTCCGGGCTGCTGTAGGGACAGGTTCTCTGAGGAACAGGTCAGCAGTGGGAGTCCACTTCTTCCTAGGGGATCTTTTTGTCATCTTCTCTGCTTGTGCCCAAGAACACAGAACTGTACAGTAGGCAGCCCTGGCCTCCTTCAAAAAAGCCTCTTTTAAGACCATCCCATACACCCCCCCAGTTTCCTCAACCTGCAGCTCACTTGGCCATTCCCTGCTTCACTTTGGTGTGAGCCTCACTGTGTCCAACAGCAGGGTCAGGATGGCCCCGCAGCCCCAACCTCCAGCTCCTCTGGTGACTGGTTTTCCTAATGATTGCCTCTTATGCTGGGGAATGGAGGTCTTTTTCTTTTTTTTGGCTGGGGCTGGGTTTGAACCTGCCACCTCTGGCATATGGGGCCCGGCGCCCTGCTCCTTTGAGCCACAGGGGACGCCCGGGAATGGAGGTCTTTGGGGTTGCCTTCCCAAGGCTGAGAGGGGCAGTGCCCATAGTGGAGGCTGGGTGAGGGTGAGACTTCTGGGCTCCTCCTGCAGAAGCAAGAGCATGAGTTGCCACCAGAACAGAGCAAGTGTAGCCTTGAAGGCACCAGGAGCCATTCGCATGTGCTGTAAGCAGTGGAGCCTGGTGTCCAGGGGAGTGCTGTGACCTGGAACACGTGGGGTGGCCTCCTAGCCAGGAGCAGTCAGCTCAGCCCAGCACACCTTTGTGGATCCCTGCTAGACACCAGGCCCTGGGGCCTGCCAGGAGCCTGACACTGCCCTTGTCGGGTGGCTCTGGGCTAGGGAGGGGACTGAATGCCTTGGGGTATAGCTGCGCTTTGGGTGGGACAGCTAGGAGGGTAAGGCAGGGCACCCAAGGGGGATGTCTGAGGCGAGAGCTGAGCCTTTGGAGTTTGGCCCATTCATGGGGCTGGGGTCTCTCAGTGGCCATGTTGGCTGGTTGTTGACAGTGCCTGCCTGGGCCACAGTTGGTGTTGCTTCCAGGCCTCAGGGGGACACGTCCAAGTTTATTTAAAGCTGCAGCCCCTGGCACCCAGTCAGGTGACGGTGAGCTCCCTGCTCAAAGGAAGGGCAGGCCTACAGCTGCTCTTGTGTGTCTCGGCCACTGGCCATCCACCTCCCCTGCCCCTCTTTGCTGTCCCTGCTCCCCCGTCTACCCCAGGGGCCTGGGCATTGGGGTCAGCTGGCCAAGAGGGGCCACTTTCTGGGCCCTGCCCCACCCAGCTCCGTGGATTGCGCCTTTCCTTGGCCAGCCTGGCAGGGCTCAGGGACACTAGCCTGGTGGCCAGTGTCCTGGGATGCAGAGCC
>CAUYRH010159557.1:0-11806 GCA_963574655.1 Perodicticus potto | reverse complement strand
CTTTCTTTTTTTTTTTTTTTGAGACAGAGCCTCAAGCTGTCACCCTGGATAGAGTGCCATGGCATCACAGCTCACAGCAACCTCCAATTCCTGGGCTCAAGCGAGTCTCTTGCCTCCACCTCTCAAGTAGCTGGGACTACAGGCGCCCGCCACAACGCCCGGCCATTTTTTGGTTGCAGCTGTCATTGTTGTTTGGTGGCCCGGGCTTCGAACCCGCCAGCTCAGGTGTACGTGGCCCATTGAGCCACAGGCGCTGAGCCTCTTTCCTTCTTTCTTTCTTTCTTTTTTTTTTTTTTTTATGTTAGCTCATGGTTAGTCTTTTGCCAATCTGGAAAAAAATAGATATTGAGAAAGAATCAGGTTAACTCAAACCACACAGACAGAGAAGAAGGACAGTTAAGACTCTCAAATGTGTTTTCGAAAGAGACAGACTCTGAGAAAGAAAAGAAAAAAGAAATAGGAAAAAAAAGAAAAAAAAGACTCCTAATGTGCATAGAAGCCAGGATGTTCTATCCTGCTGCCTACGGTGGTTATCCAACCACCGAAAGCTAAACATTCTCAGCCAACTCAACAAAGGCCTCAGGTTGCAGCACAGGGAAAATCAGAGTAAGAAATACTGTGATAAAAAGAGTTTAGTGGGACAGAAGGGAAAAAAAATACACTGAATGTGAGCACTGGGCAAACAAATCATGCAAAGCCATATGAAGGACACACAAGGGAATCCTTCTCAAGGTTGAACTGGTGACTAGACTAATTTTACCCTCCCTTAGAAACACTGGCATTGATTAGTGAGTGTGACTGTATGGGCTATTTTGGAGCTTTAGTTTTCATTCCAAGAAACTGGCAGCGTCTCTCACCACGGATCTCCCGAAATTGATGGATGGTAGCAATTATGTAGTTATTTATGTAATGTGTTGTAATAGCAGCACACGTTGGCTGTCACTTTGACCTAGACACCCCCTTGCCCAATTATAAAGAAACCCCATCACAGAGCCGCCTTCAACAAGGGCCCTGGGAAGGAAAAAGAGAAAAAAAAGTCTCTTCAGTTCCACCCACCACCTCTCAAGGAAATAGAAACTTTGAAAGCCTTAGGCATAGAGAAAATAATACCCCTTTAATAGGAAGACTTAACAGCATTACACAATGTTAATTTGGCTTTGTGGTTTATCAGTCCATCTGGGCATATATTCCTGCCCATTCTTATAGCTAACCAAGGTTATTAATTTAAAGATGAAATGCTAGTCTTTCACTCAATGGTCGTTTAATGACTTTCTGTATTGAGCATAAATCATTGGTCTTGTCTATGGAGAATAAAGGCACAACAGAACCTTGGTGCAGAGGAAGCAAAATGCCTGGTGTCTTCAAGATGAGAATAGGATAATAACTATAACAATCATGGCTTTCATGCACCTACTGTGTACCAGACATTGCACCAGGTGCTGCAACACATGATTCCTTATAACCTTCAGATAGGACCATCTCTACCATCTCCACATCTGTCTTCTTGACTTTTCACACTGTTCTCTTTACCCTTCTTTGAACCCTGGAGCTGCTCCTGCCTCAGGCTCTTCCACTGTTTCCTCCACTGAGACCATCCTTTCTCTCAAATAGACATGTCTGATACCTTTACATCATTCAGATTTCCATCCAAATGCTGCTGCATCTGGAAGGCCTCCCTGACCACCCCAGGTAAACTATCAGCATCTTCACCTTGTCCTACTTATTTGTCTTCAGAACACTTGTCATTCCTGACAAATTTTATATCTATTTGAAATTGACCTGGAATTTGGCAATGGTGACAATTGCACCTACTGTGATATACTAAAGAACCCTGAATTATATACTTTTGAAAGGTGAATTTTTATAGTATGTGAATTATATCACAATATTGCTGTTTAATAAAATAGAATGAGGGGGGAGGAGCAAGATGGCAGCCGAGTAACAGTTCCTGGGTATGGTGAGACTGAGGAGTAAAGACTCCAGGCATCTCTGGCTGGTGGGATCTGCCCAGAAACACTGAGCTGCCAGCGGTATTAGACCAAATGAACACATGCAAACACTTGCCAGTTCTCCACTGCTTTTGTCCTCCTCATGGTGTCCAGAAGCCTCTCACTGACTCTCAGTCCACCCATAGTCAGCAAGAGACTTCTAGACCCCCAGAGGAGGACAAAAGCAGTGGAGAACTGGCAAGTGTTTGCATATGTTCATTCAGTCTAATCCCACAGGCAGCTGTAAGTACAGCAGCAGTGAGATAGCAAACTGGAAAGGCCTTACCTACGTACTGTTTTGGTTTCTTCTTTTCAACTAGCCACTCAGTTGAACTACAAGAAAACTTGGGCAAGAGTGTGGAGGACTTTAAGCGTTGTCTAGGTCCCCAGACTGAGCCACTGAGCCAGATGGAGCTAATAGTGTTTAGCTGTGGACCGGCAGAGCCATTGTGGGAGAACTGTCCCTGCAAGCTCCATCCTCAGGGTTGCAGAGCAAGGATCCTGCAGGAGACCTTGAGAAAGTAATTTAGTGACTGAGCAGCCTAAAGGCGGGGACTGAGACACCTTGCAGTCTTGGCCCTCAGGAGCATAGACTGAGACTGGTTTTGGCGCACTGGGGAAGTGGATACCCACTTCAGGAGTGATCCCAGTGACAAGAGCTTTCCTGGGAAAGCTTCTGCTTAGCCAAGGTCAGCAGTTTAAAGTAACTTTTAAGCAAGCTGAGGAGAGATTTAGGCTCTTCACCCTGTGGGATTTGAGAAATCAGCAGAGGCCTCCAGTCTCCATCTTGGACAGCTGTATCAGCATTGTGATTAACATCTGATACCCCAGAAGATCACCTGTTGCCAAGACAGTATTCAGAAAGATATATATATTGCTTTCATTTTGGTTTTGTTTTGATTTGTTTCTTTTTTTTAATTTCAACATTTTCCCTCTAGTTTTTTTTCTTTCTTTTCTTTCTTCGTTTTTTTAGTTTTATAATGTTCTATTGTTGCCTTTTTTAACAAATAGAACTTCAGTTTTCCTAGTGTTTCTACCTCTATTATTAGGTTTTCCCCCCAATTTTATCCTGTAAAGATTTCTGTTTGCTTGTTTTGGTTTGATTTATAACATTTTTTTTTATTCTTGGGGATTCATTGAGGGTGCAAGAAACCAGGTTACACTGATTGTATTTGTTAGGTAAAGTCCCTCTTACAATCGTGTTTTGCCCCCAAAAGGTGTGGCACACACCAAGACCCCACCCACTTAGTTCCTCCTCTCTCTCTCTCTGCTCTCCCCTTCCCCCACCCTCACCATGTCATTAATTGTCATTAATTGTCCTCATATCAAAATTGAGTACATGGGATTCATGCTTCTCCATTCTTGTGATGCTTTACTAAGAATAATGTGTTCCACTTCCATCCAGGTTAATATAAAGGCTGTAAAGTCTCCATTTTTTTAATGGCTGAGTAGTATTCCATAGTGTATAAATACCACCACTTGTTAATCCATTCCTGGGTTGGTGGGCATTTAGGCTGTTTCCACATTTTGGCGATTGTAAATTGAGCTGCAATAAACAGCCTAGTGCAAGTGTCCTTATGATAAAAGGATTTTTTTCCTTCTGTGTAGATGCCCAGTAATGGGATTGCAGGATCAAACAGGAGGTCTAGTTTGAGTTCTTTGAGGGTTCTCCATACTTCCTTCCAAAAAGGTTGTATCAGTTTGCAGTCCCACCAGCAATGTAAAAGTGTTCCTGTCTCTCCACATCCACACCAGCATCTGCACTTTTGAGATTTTGTGATGTGAGCCAATCTCACTGGGGTTAGATGGTATCTCAGGGTGGTTTTGATTTGAATTTCTCTAATAATTAGGGATGATGAGCAATTTTTCATGTTTGTGAGGCATTCATCTGTCTTCATTAGAGAAGGTTCTATTCATGTCCCTTGCTCATTGATATATGAGATTTTTGACTTTTTTCATGTGGATTAATTTGAGTTCTCTATAGATCCTAGTTATCAAGCTTTTGTCTGATTCAAAATATGCAAATATCCTTTCCCATTGGGTAGGATGTCTATTTGCTTTGGTTTTTGTCTCGTTAGCTGTACAGAAGCTTTTGAGTTTAATTAAGTCCCATTTGTTTATTTTTGTTTTTGTTTCTTGATATGAATTATCTATTCTTTGTGCTGTGAATATATTCTCTTGTTATGTCGGGTTTTTTTTTTCCTTTTTTATACTTTTTAGTGGTGCCCTTTGATAAATAAGATTCTCAATTTTTTCAGTAGACTTTTTTTTTTTTTTTTTGTAGAGACAGAGTCTCCCTTTATTGCCCTCGGTAGAGTGCTGTGGCGTCATAGCTCACAGCAACCTCCAACTCCTGGGCTTAGGCGATTCTCTTGCCTCAGCCTCCCAAGTAGCTGGGACTACAAGTGCCCACCACAATGCCCGGCTACCTTCAGCAGACATTTTAATATAAAACATCTAGAGAAAAGAACACATATCTGAACTGTGTGGAAGTGAAGTATTTTCTTAAGGAGAACTCACCATGTCACCTGAATTTAGATCTAAAAATAGAGCTTCATGAGCACCTCAGAGCTTCCCACATCCACTCCTTGTTCTTACTTACCTCAAACGGTAATCACTGTCCTGTCTCCTGAGACCAGAGAACAGGTGTATCTGATTTTAAACCGTCTATAAATGGCAGAATAGGATATGTAAAATATTTTCTCCCAGTCAGCAGGTTGCTTTTAAAATTCGTTTGCCAATGTCTTTTTATGGGTAGAGTTTTAATTTTGGTAAATTCTAGCAGCAGTGTTTACTTTTAATTTTCTATTGGTATGTTTTTATTATATAGTTGTAATACTGATTCTTTTATGCTCACTCCTTCTCTTGAGATATTGTTGAATTTGCCTATTCATCTAGTAGACTTTTGCTTTTAAGTATTCTTCAGGTTTTTTTAGATATACAATCATGACACCTGAAATATATTTGGATCATGTTAGATAATATTACTGCTCTGGTTTCATCAGGAGCCGATGAAATCAACAAAAGCACAGTATAATAAGGCAAAAGCATTAAAAAGAGAAAATATATTTCTCTAATTCAGTTACTTACAAGCAGAGTTTGGATTCTGATTTTTAAAATTTACTCGGAAGGATATCAACCCAGTTCATCAAATCCTTTGTGTGTCATCTAATAGCTGTTTTGTGTCAGTTATTCAAGTCTCTCCCAGTAATAGGTCTCAAAGACACAATACAGAAATGTGCTGAGTCTGTAGAGTCTCAGTCTAAGCCCCAAAGTATGCTCCAAGTGAGTGAAGACCCTTGACAGGAGAAGATTATATTTGAACACAATAAAAAGAGCTGTAGCTAGGGCATTTACAAGAGCTAGACTGGCACAGTAAATCTCTTGAGGCCCCGAGGAGAAGTGAGCATATCAGCTAGGAATCTTTCTGGGTTACAGCTTTTCCTCATATAAAGAACATTATTAAAAGGCTATCAGGGTAACAGGTAAATCGGTTTAATAATTAAGGCTAATGTAGATGAATAATTAATTGCAAAATAGTGGGATAGATGTCTAGTTTTCTATAACTCAAATCAATGCTATTTGTAAAGCATCATATCTGTGAACCCTAAGCTTTAAAAGCTAATATTCTCAGAAACGGATATTTTAAATTCCTTCTTGATATTAAAGGGATCCCTACATATACTTATAGTGTAAGTCGACGGGCAGAAACTGAATCCTTTTCCACTTAAACATTACAGCAAGGCCTCTAGAAAGACCATAAAAACGACTAAAATATATGATGCTCTAATGCCCAGTATTAAGTTGCTGCTGATTCTTCAAGCAGTAAACAGTGAAGAATAAGATGTGTAGCTTTTGAAGTGACAAGAGCTATATCTAGCCACTGGAGTACTATTTAGAAAATATCTGTTCAGTGCAGCACGGTATGTTGGCGTTTCCCATATATTTTCTCTGGAAGCGTACCAATGTGGCCCGGCCCCGTGAACGGAGGGGAGAGTGGGACGGGATAAAGTGGGTGGGTGGGAGGCAGAGGGAGCCTTACGGACAAGCCTGTAGAGAACGGACCTTATTCTACATACAAAGAAAAGCCAGAGAAATGATTGTAGTAGTGGAATGACGTGATGAAGTTGGATGTGGAGGATTAATCTTCTTGCAATGTACAATCAATAATGGAGACTGGAGAAGAGAAGAATCAGATTTTAACAGTGGGTTACTGATTAAACCCTTTGAACAAAAGCTAGGACAAACTACCAGGACTAAATTTATTCATCCAGAGAAAAATCAAATAAAATACCTGTGGGTTATAAAAACTGCAATAATTGCTTAAAGCTAGTTATACTTATAGAATTACTGGTTGAGCTACTGGGACTAATTCACTGGAAACTCCTAAGGGTGGTGTCCAACTTTAAGAGTATTAAAAATTGAATTGATAATGATTAAACCCCATTGAGTAGCTAAATTAATAGCATTCAAGTGAGTTTTGTACTAGTAAAATCTTCATTAGCTTAAAAAAATTCAAGTTCAAAGTATATTGAAGTTTTAGCAATTGTGTATTTATTTTAGAATATTAAAGTGAAACTTCAGATCTCCAAATGTATTTTATTCAGATATTTTCATTCTAAATTAATGATAATTATCATTTATTATGTTAAGATCATATTTTGTAGGCTGCTTTTATTTTGTCCTTTATATTACTAGTTTTCACATATTATAGTTTCAAAAATTAAAGCAAAATACTCACCTTCTAAAGGGGGTGCTTCATTATCCACAGGTAACAAATCCTGCCTCCTTCTTTCAATTCTTTTAAATACTTTTTTGAATTTGAATGGCTTATTTCAACCCTTGGCACCACTATATCTGAATTTCTAGAATAAAGCCCTGGAGAGTACAATTCGGGTAAAGATAAGGGAGAGATTTTACTTTTACTTTATAACTTTCAGAATTGCTTGAATTAAAAAAAATAAATATAGCAAAGCTCTGCAATACTGGAAATGTAGATGCTGCGATTTTCTCTGGGCTCCCATTATCTGTGCAGCCCTGTTCTCAAATCAGAGTGGCCTAAATTTTTAAACTGTTGATGTGGGAAGAAGTGCATAGAAAGTGAGGCCAGATGGGAAAACAGCAGGCAGAGCCCTTTCAAAAAGGGAGGGGAAAATGGCAGTTTTCCTAACCCTAGTATTCTCTTGGACCAAATTCCATAGACTTGGAAAATGTACATTTTCTAGTCGCAAGATTTATTAAAATGATAGCCACTGTGACAGAAAGTACAAAGCCACAGGGTTCACTTCATCCACATAATGAAGTAAAACAAACAACTGCTAGGTGATGCAAAGTTGCAGTTTGGATTGGGACAGATAAAGGCCTGGGTTGACCCTACGAACTCCTGGCCAGTTAGCTGTGCTCACTCATTTTATTAAACTCAAAATTAAGGCAACTCTGCCTGTTATGCAATTCAACTTTTTGGATGACTTTTAACACATTATAGTGGTTTTCTCTAATTATATTATAACCTTCTGTTCAAAGGAAGAAGTTGGATGAGACAATCCATACATTTCTGTTGTTTACCTAATTCTGTGCTCAGTTTTTTATTAATGGCTTATAATAGTCTATTTTTGGTTTTGCTCATACCCAAGCAGCTTAAAAACCGCTTAATTCCTTATGGGTTCTCAGATAACATTGGATTGATTAATCCAATTTATTTAATATTTTTAGAAGTAGTTTATAAGCTCAGATATTCTTTATATTACTATTTGATCTGTGATGCACGTATGCTTGTATAAACTGTAATTATCGGATAAAGGGATAACGGGGAACAAAAAGTCACCTCATTACCCTTGTTCTCATTCTACTTGCATAAAATTAACCAGATCACAGTATGACTTTGTTAACTCAGATGAAGTTCCTTGGTCAACAATTAGGACCATCTACATGAAGAGTATGATAGATATTATGGCCATTTACCAAAATTTATTACTGGACACAGAAAGAATTATACTTGTCTATCTCCTATAATACCATGAATAGTCACATGGCTTACTTTAGCCAATGACATTTACCTGAAGTGATATGTGATTTGAGTTATCATGACACAAATGATGAGGTCCCATGACTTCAGAGTGGCCTGGAATTCTAGATGCTGCCTGCAGAGCTGCCTGCACCCACGGAGGAATTTACATAAGAAACAAACTCTTATTATAATGTGCCACTGACAGTTGTGGTTGTTTTGATTATAGAATATAGTAGGGAGTCCCGAATGATTTACCTGAAACTGTTGAATAATGTCATTTAAAATTATTCATTAACACACCAATGTTATATTTCTAATTTTAAAAGATGAGGCTGCTATAGTGAAATGTGATTGTTTTACATAATATGTTCCTAAATATTATATGAAATATAAAAAACTATATTAATTCAGAGAATTCCAATTCAAAATATAATATTTTGTCTTTGACTAAATTTTATAACATTTAGTATTCATTTTCTTCTTAGTATATTTTCATTACCTTGGTCTCATTATACTTTTATTAAGTACAATTCTCAAACCAAAATAACTCCTCTTTAGAATGAATTACTGTATCTTTTTTGCAAAAAAACACCTATAAAACTAAAGATGGGAAACACAATATTATTTCAGTGTTTTCTCCTCAGTGATGAAGCCTTCCCAGAGCTTCACTTTTTGAGCTGTTGACACTAAACCCAGAAATAAAGCATCAGAATAAATCTCCACCAGATCATTATTTTACACATAAAGCGACACAGTGTTATTACTTTAATATAAACACACATGCTTTTTTTAGTGCTTTCTTTCTGGTCTACTTAAATATCCCCATATTGTGTGTCTCTTAATTGCACTTTAACATTAAATTTCCATGCAGACAAAACACAAAGTAATGTTAAGATATGAAATCTGTTCAAATATGATACTAGGGCTCTATCACAGACATTATCATATTATCGAGCTTAGTTACAGTTCATGTAGGAAGTCAAACCTGGGAGAACTGAAATTTTTATAAGTTAGAGTAGGAAAATTGTGTAAAATAAAATTAGAGAAATACCTGAAAAGGGCTTTGACACTTCTGTGCCTTTAGGGACTTTGACTGTAGAGCAAAGAAATGGAATGTAGAAAATCTGTGAAATTTCCCGTATTTAAAAGTTTTACATAGAATTCAATTGGTGATTCTCTTCCTTTTGAGTAGAAGGATGATCAAATGATAGATTTTTTTCATGTCATCATCATCAAACTCAAGAGATGAGAAAGTTCAGATTAACTTGAAAGTTTCTTTTCTTTTTCTTAAAGAGATTTAGGGATGACTATTGAGGGTTGGGAGGAAACACTCATCTTCCCAGATTTGGCTGGGCGTGTGGATCTTTGATGGCTCTAGGAAGTGGCTTGTACGGGCAGGAACACAGTCTGTCTCCATAGCTGAGGGGCCTAGAGGACAGAAGGAGAAACAGAAGCTAAGGTAGGGCCAGGGCACAAGGGTTGAGTTTGGCTGAGAACGTTTGTACAGGGGCATCTTATCAGAGCTCTGAGCACCATTGGAATAAAGGTAGTTAGCACAGGAGAGTATTGAAGGAGGGTGGGATCAGAGGGCCATGCAAAGCATTTGCTCAAATTGTTCATAACAGTCCACAAAATTTAGCAAAAATATTCAGAGGTAAATGTAGGAGTCACAATAACAGGCAAAGAACAGGGAACAAAAGTACCGAGTGACAAACGAGAAGGTGATCTGGGCACACACCAGTCCGTCTGGCATCGTTTAGCACTTCCCGCAGCATCCTATGTGGGAGAGCTGAAGGAGACGAACATGTGGTTTGCTTGTCCAATATGTTAGCGGATATCCACGGGAGCCTGTTAACAGGTGAGGCGCTCAGTGCCATTTGGAGTAGTATTTACTTTTGGTCTTGAGGCCAGACTGCCTGACTTGTGAACCACTAACCGGCAGTGGGGCTTTGGGGCAGGTTGATTAAATTTTCTCTGAATCAATCCCCTTATCTACTAAATGGGGATAATGAAAGTAGTACCTCCCCCCTTGGTTTGTGTAATTATTAAATAACATAAATGCACTGGTGGGTATATGGTAAGTAGTATTTGCTGCAGGTGCTAATGCTATTCCTATTATTATCATGAAATAAATGCCACTTCCCTGGAAGGCAGTGAAACAGAAAATAAGTAGACATAATCCCCTGAGAACAAGTGTGTTTTTATTACGTGGATGCTATAAATATCACCATTGATCATATTTTGATTTTGACTTTGAATTTTTTGAATTTCAGAGAAAATTCGCCGGATTCGATACACCATAATTTTACTTAATAAAATCACTAATTTCAAATTCAATTCTTATGTTTCTTTGCCCTGAATTGTTTGTCTAGTTACTCTCACTGTCTTTCAGATAATGAATTTCTCTAAATTTGTTCACATTCATTTTGGGGAGTAAGGTGATAACGTGGTATCCAGGGTTTGCAACGGGTCATAACAGAAACTATGCTTAGATATAGAGACTGGAAAGTTTTACCCATCAAGCAAAGGAATCACACTCAGTGGGTAGAGGGTGGGGAAGAAATCTGAACTTCAGGGAGTCATACTAGTTTTGGAAAATTATTCTGGAATCAGTGTTCGAAAGGTAGAAAGGTCCTTGAAAACAGAATAGGGTTGAGGTCCTGAATGACTAGATCACAGAAGGTTTTGTAGGAATAAGATGGAAGGGGTAAACATGAGGAAATAAAATTGATGAACTTGGAAAAGCGATTGAATGGACACGAGAGTGGGTGGAGTCAAATGTGAGCTGGCACAGACATTTTTCTCAGTAATAATGACCAGCCATCATTATTATTAGTTTTCTTTTGGAAGAGCTTAGTAATGCATGTGTTCTTAGTTATGTAGGTAGATCTGATTTTCATCCTTGTACTTTGAGCAATTATAGCAATAAACAGAGTTCTATGAAATTAATAATAAGGTTCTTGGTATTAGTATGGGAGTTATTCGTCTAATGTCTGTATGAAAAAGAAAGAAAATTGACAGAATGTGAAGAAAATAGGAGAAATCCCACCTACATCTGATAGGTGATATTCTCCAGTCATGCTAAACTGAATGTGTGTGTGTGCGTGTGTGCATGTGTGTATACTCCTCTTATGTGTGTGTATATTCCTCTTATGTGTGTGTGTATACTCCTCTTATGTGTGTGCGCATGTGTATACTCCTCTTACATGTGTACGTGTGTGCACGTGTATACTCCTAATGTGTGTGTACGCCTCTTATGTGTGTGTGTATACTCCTCTTATGTGCGTGCGCATGTGTATACTCATCTTACGTGTGTGCATGTGTGTATACTCCTCTTACATGTGTGTGCGTGTATACTCCTCATGTGTGTGTATGCCTCTTATGTGTGTGTGTATACTCCTCTTACATGTGTGCACATGTGTATACTCCTCTTACATGTGTTTGTGTGTGTGTATACTCCTCTTATGTATGTGTGTGCGAGTGTGTATACTCCTCTTAAGTGTGTGTGCATGTGTATATTCCTCTTACGTGTGTGCACGTGTGTATACTCCTCTTACGTGTGTGTGCATGTGTGCATACTCCTCTTATGTGTGTGTATATTCCTCTTATGTGTGTGCGCATGTGTATACTCCTCTTACATGTGTACGTGTGTGCGCGTGTATACTCCTCATGTGTGTGTACGCCTCTTATGTGTGTGTGTGTATACTCCTCTTACATGTGTTTGTGTGTGTGTATACTCCTCTTACGTGTGTGCGTGTGTATACTCCTCTTATGTGTGTGCGTATGTGTGTGTATACTCCTCTTATGTGTG
>CAUYRH010159554.1:0-19885 GCA_963574655.1 Perodicticus potto | reverse complement strand
CCGGAGAAACCCTAACTGCCCCCTTCTATCATCGCCCCAAGCAGCAGGAAGCAGTTAGATCAAGTCTTCGCCCCTTTTCCCTAACAGCAGTTGGGGTTTCTACTCGGAGAGGGAGAATTGATGCAGGACATCTGGCGCCCCAGCCAGCTCAGTGGAGCTGGCAGACCTGCCGCCTCCTCCTTGGTGGTGTTGGTGCTGCAGCAGCCAGCTGAAGAGCCAGCGGGCTGGATGACAGGCAAGGAGGGGGACCTCCAATGCCCACCGGAGGCTCCAATAGCCAACAAGGCTGGACAACTGCTGAGGAGACACCTGTGCCAAGGTGTCTCCTTCACTTTACACTTAGGACTAAATGTGGAACCCTCATTTCCTATGCCTAGGTCAATTTCTTGTGAATTTCCTAGGCCTCAATTCCATGGATGGACTGTGTACACTCATTCACCTTGCCCCCGGCGGAAGGGACTGTATTCATTCGTTTCCTGGCCAAGGAACTCATACACCTATATATACCCTGAGACTAAAGGCCTAAAGGAGGAGACGGGGAAAGACCGGGAGAGGAATAGAGAGAGCTTCTCTCTCCCCACTTGAATTCTCTCCCTCTACCAGGAGCTTTAGTGTTTTCTGTATTCTTTTCTGTAAATCAATTCTGTCTTACCACTGAGGGGTGGTGGGGGGGAATAATGCAATGAAGAATAATAAAATACATGTATGTAACAATAAAAAAATAAGAATAAAAAAATAATCATGGCTGTCTTCCTAAGGTCAAAACCCTTGGTGGCAATGCAAGTGGAAATACATACATAGGTCATTACGAAAGTTTTGAGATACACAAATATCGAGAAATGTAAAATCTGTGCAGATGGAAAGAAATGAAGCCCTCCCAGCAACACCAATATGCTGAGCAAGTTGAAACTTGCACAGGTGAATCAGATGGGATGCTGCTGACTATATTTCTGAGAAGTGAAATAATGGACCAAAACACAGTCTGTCTCAAAATTTTCATAATGACCTGTGTAAAAACACCCAAAAAGTGCTACAGGAATTCAAATACAGAGGGATTTATTCCTCCTTAAAGGAATAGCTGAAAATAGTGGGAACTGCTTAAAGAAGACTAGCATTTGTTTTGCTATTTCAACATGGTGCGGGATTAACAGCATAGGAATGGCTAAGGTTGTACCTCATGCTGTAGAACGCGAAGAGAAAACACTTGAAAATCCTGGGCATCCCCAGAAGAGAGAAGCTAAGCAGTCTGGATTCAGGAGGAAGGGCCTCAACGAGCAGGAACTTTGCGTCCAGAGGCTATGGCAGCATCCAAAGACTTTAGGGGGCACATAGCAGTTTGATGCCAAAAACCAGGCCCTACCTCAACGGCCAAGGATACCATGCCCAGAAACCAAATCTGAGCAGAGACAGAGGACCACCACAGCCAGATCCCCAGCCTGCCACCATCACAGTCTACACTTTCTCCTGCCTCCAGTTCACCTTAGGGAAAGGGAGGGCGGTGGGAGACCCCATGAAAGAGAAGGAGCTTCATAAGAAGTTTACATTTTAAACTGATTGAACTTACATCTAAAAGAAGCTATTTCAATTCCCTTTTACTAGCAATTTTCAGTCCTCCTCCCACAACCCACACCTTCACCACCATTAGCAGAACTAAGAATTTCACAACTAAGATTAAATCAGTTATGTAAAAATAATTATAAGTTCTTTTCTTTGCATGTCTGAGTTCTATTAAAATAATAATACTAATTAATGGCCATCATTACCTACACTGTCCTGAATTAATCACAACTATTCTAGGAAGTCGGTACTATATTTATACTTGTTTTATAAATGAGGACATGGAAGCACAAAATCAGATAGCCAATAAGTGGCAGAACTCGGACACACATGAGGCGACATGGCACTAGAAGCAGTCCTCTCCACTCCTCCGGCAAACTGCAGGTGTATCTGAATAAACTTGACCTTGCCGATGAACAAGCAGTATCTCTGGGACCTAACCACAGTCACGAACCACATGACACTGTTTTGGTGGGTGACAGACCACATCTACCACAGCGGTCCCACAAGGTGATAATGGAGCTGGAAAATTCCTCTGGCCTAGAGATGCTGCAGCCATCCGAATTCACATCACAACACATTACCTGGTCTATGTTTAGATACACAAATACTGAGTATTGTGTTACAGTCGCCCACAGCGTGCAGTGCAGTAACGTCGTGGCCCAGGAGCAATTGACTACGCCGTACAGCCTGCGCGTGTGGTAGGCTGTACCGTCTAGGAGTCTGAAAGGACACTCTATGCTGGTGTTTGCACGAAGACGGACTCTGACGACACATTTCTCAGAACACATCCCTATCACTAAGCAGTGCATGAGTGGACACCACGCAGCTAGCTAAGTTATAAGCTCTTTTCGCCACACCGTGCCTTTTCCCCTGCCCTGATTTCCCATTCCATGGTCTCTGCTTTTGAAAACAGAATCACTTTTCCTTTTGGTACCTGCACCTTTCCTAAAAGGGCTGTCAATCAAGGATCCCCACCCAAACAAACCAATCAGTGAACCCCCACTCACCTTAAACACTAATTGGTTACAGGCCCAGCAAAGGACCCTAGGGAGGGCAAGCTGCGTGTTTTTCAGAGATCCAACAGACCTTGGGAAACAGAATTCCGCTGGGATTCTAAGTGCGGGGCCGGATGGTCATTCTTCCCAGCACCTTCTTCTGTCGGAGGAATCCACCACATTCTAATGTCCTATTAGAGAAGCTGAATATGCCAGGTATTCACCTTTTCAACCTCCCTTGCAGCTATCGTGCTAACATAAAAACCAAGCCAGGGCCACCAGACATACAGACTACAGCTTTAGGAAAAAGTGACGACTGCACAAAATCTATTTCTGGAGAAGGTGATATGTGCCAGGAGCTACATCCATTTTTCAGAAAGAACAGAGAGAGGCCGCAACTCCAGCAGCTGCGTTTGATGCCCACAGGGCAGGCTGCAGTCAGCCCGCAGTGGGTCAGTGAACCTGTCTGCGGAAGGGCCTGGTGTGGCTTCCAGCCCCCCAGAGAGCCTCGGAGCTCCTTGATGGATTTCTCTTAATAACTCTCTTCTGTTTAAAACAGCCATTTCATTTCTTGTGCTTGAGACTAAGAATCTGCTTTACTTTCTGTGGCTGCTGTGGTAATAAATCACCACAAACTTTGTGGCTGTAGACAACACAAATTTATTTTCTTACAGTTCTGGAAGTCAGAGTCCTAAAATCCATGTGGTAGTAGGTTGTATTCCTTTCTGGAGTTTCTAGAGCAGAATTCATTTTCTTGGCTTTTCCATACTTTAGAAGACCCTTTCCTCCATCTTGAAAGCCAGCAATGTGGCATCCGTGTGCCCGCGTCTCCACCACCGTGTGTTCTTGGCTGCTTTCTTCTACTTCCGCTTCCACGTTTAAGAACCCTTGTCATTATGTTGAGTACGCCTGCATACTCCAGGTTAATCTATTTGAAGGTAAACTGATTGGCAGCCTTAATTCCATCTACAACCTAATCCTCCTTTGCTGTGTAACCTAATACATCCACAGTCCCAGCAATTAGGACATGGACACTTGGGCCAGCGGGGGCATTATTCTACCTACCACAGAACCTAATGATGCCAATGTCTCCATCAGCTATGCTTAAGAGCAATAGACATTTAAGGAAACCTGATTGCGCTGGAAAGAATAAAAATCTAGTTGATATTAATAGATAAAATTCTGTCTGGCCATGTCAGCCAGAGGCAAATGAATGATCAGATGATTACCTGTGGTCCCCTAGAATGTGTCTAAGCTTTAGGAGACCCAGCATCATATCTGCTTATAAACATATAAAAGGAATGAACAAATAAATGCAAGGACAATGAAGATAGGGTGTTGGTGGTTCATGGCATTCGACAGCTTAAAGAAAAAGAAGGATAGTGCGGCACCTGTGGCTCAAAAGAGGAGGGCACCAGCCCCATATGCTGGAAGTGGCAGGTTCAAACCCAGCCCCGGCCAAAAACTGCAAAAGAAAAAGAAGGATAGGTACAAAGCTCAAAATTGTTTGCTAAAAATACAGGTCCTCAATCAGGCTTTCTGTCATGGTCTTTTAATAATATTCTACACCTTTCTGCTAGAAACCTATGATAGCCCCCAAAAAAACTCGAAGATGAATCTTGGATGTTGCCAATTTACAACATTAGTTAAATTGAAAGCCTAAGAAGGTATCTTAGATGAAGCTAAGGTCCCTGATAATAAAAGTCTAGGACCCCCAAGAATTAGAATAAAGACATTTGAGAGGATTCAGAAGGCTCTGACTACACCGAACCCTATGACCATGGAGTCTGCTGCTAGTAAAAACATGCAATCCTCCTCCTCCTAAAAGTGCATCTACCTTGCTTGATGACCTTGTAAGACTTCACCTGGCTGTTTCCTGTCACAGATGCTGCAGTAGAAATGAGCACCCCTGATTTCATTGGAAATACGAACACTCAGAGGTTGAATATTGGTATTTAGTGATTAAATGCAAGATAGGAAAATGCAAAATAGCATAACCAAGCAGACTAATGTGGCTTTCAGTGATCATCGTTGGTGGCTAACTAATCATGGGACTCCTCAGATGTAAATAGTGGTTGCCCACTAAGGACCTATTTGATTTTTATAACTAAAAAATTCCTACGTGAGCAAAGGGCTGATCTGAGTCACTATCTCTATATTAGGAAACCACTCTCCTCATCCAGGTCTCTGATCTTAATTATTTCATAGACGTGGAAGGAAAGGAAAGGCACCTTTGAGGAAGAAAACTGCAATAACATGAAACTAAGTATTGTTCGTTCTCCTCGTAGCTTTCCTCTGAAAACCACGGGAGCTATGGCCATTTGCCGAGGTAACTATGCACTGGAGAAATGGAAATATCCAGTCCTTTGAATCTTTATTGACATTGGCTGTTATTTTGCAAATTCCAGGAGACCCACCCCATAGTATGCCAATTATAGTCGAGGATTATAGTGTCAGATAAACCCACCTACTTGCATGCCTACAGTGACCCTAAACCTATCACACGATGATACCACCAGGTTGGAATGTATAGTTGAAATAGGTATACCCAGAATGTGTCAGGATCTGTACAGTAGCTTCCTGAACTGTGGTGTATTATGATAGAAATGGGAACAAGTAAAAACTTTTTGAACTCCCACAGCTATTACAAACACTAGTTCCACCATCAAAGGCCTGAAGGATACAGGGGAGGTACATCTGTCATCCCCATTTATTCTTTGATCAGTGTAGCAGGCAGATAGGACTCACAGAATAGCGGCAGATTATTATAAATTTAATCAAGCACCCTCTCCAATTGTACCTGCTATTCTAGAGCGACTCACTTTGCTTGAGCAAACCAAAGTGGTTCGTAGCAATGGATACATTGCTATTAATCAGGAAAATGGATTTTCCCCCCTTTTCATCAGTACACAGAAATCAAAACCCTTGCTTTCTCCCAGCAGAGATAATCAAAACATCTTTATCGTCTTTCTCAGTTAAGTCAACTTCCTGGCTCTTGTGATGAAATTTAGTTCATGGATCCCTTGATAACATCATCCTGGATCTCATTGATCACCTACATGACAAAAAAGTGTGTCCATCGCAGATGGCTTGTGAGGAAGCATGTGTAAGAAGAAGGAAAGAATTTCCAAGATAATCATATCAGGATATGCAACTTCAGTTTCTGGGGGTGTCCAGTGGTCTGGGACAAGTTGAGGTAGCACCTCCAAAATGGAGATAAAAGTTGTTAACCTTGCACTTCCTCTCACTGAAAAAGAAGTCCAAAATTTTATGATTCTCTTTGGACTTAAGGGGAAATATTCTTATATTTGTGCTTGCTACTCTGGCCCATTTACTGGATGACCTAAAAAGCTACTAACTTTGAGTAGGGCCCTCCCTGATCAATAGAGGGCTTTCTAGCTGATTTGAACCACAGCTCAAGAAACTCTGCTACTTAACCTTTATGACCCATTAGGTCAGAGAGTGCTTAAAATATCAAATGAAGCAAAAAAGAATGCTATATAAAGCCCATGACAAGTCATAATACAACAATCATGTGTCAGCCACTAGGGTTCTAGATAGAAACCATGCCCCTTTCAGCAAGTCCCTATTCTTCTTGTGAAAAACACCTTGCTACCGGGCTCTGACAGAGACTAATTGGCAGGTCACTGGGCACCAGCTGACCTTGTAAATGGGTTATCTCATCTTTCTTGCCATTAATTGAGTACACCCTGTAGCACATTATTGGGGCGGGGAAGGCTGAAGCCCAAACTCATGCTGAAAGCACGGACACATGGATCGCACTTTCAGTACACCGACTTCTGACTTAATGCCACCCCTGCTCGGCCCACTTATGGCTTGGGTAGATTGGTCTACGAATAACTGATTGCAAAGGAAAATTTTTGAATGGGGTTTAGGGAAGCTCTGAGAGACATTCTGGCAACAGCAGAAAGGTTTGCTGAAATGTTTCACATCATTTTAGGGGTGCCCTGGAGGGACAATGAGGAAGAGAAACCTTCCTGTGAGTAGAACCTTGAGAAGTCTTTAGTCCAATTTGCTCGCACCAGGGCTTGAGGTTAAATCTATACAGATTCATTGAATGGCCTGATAGTTTGGGCAGACATTTAGATATTTGAAAGGAATGGGATTGTGGGATTAGAGGTGAGGTTTGGAGAAGGTATGTAATTCTCTGAATGGACCCCAATGGTGAGAACACCTGTAGCCTCTATGAATGCTCACCAAAAGACCTCTCTAAGGAAGTGGACAAGATGACAGGCCACCTTCTCCCACTGTCTCCCCAGCATTTACCGAATAATTTCTAGCAATGGAGCAATGTTGATGACAGGAAAACTATACATGGATTCAAAAGCATAAACCTGAACTAACCAAGGTTACCTGCTAACTGCCTAAACTCATGACTGACCTCTGAAGCAGAAACTAACTCTTAGCACCAAAGGGCACCATATCTCTAGAAAGAGCAGGTGGATGCCCAGTAGTAGTTTGACTACATTGGATACCTTCCCTCACAAAGGAGGCAGTGATGGATGCATGGGAATGCTTGTGTATTCTGGATCTTTATTTTTTTTCCCTACCTACCATGCTTCTGCAAATTTGTAGTCTAACCTAATGTTTGGATCATCACCTTGTATCCCTCACAACATTGCTTCTAATCAGGACTTTATAACAAGAAACAAATACAAGATTAACATACTGAAGCACATGAGATTCACTTGGCTTGCCATTTACTCTATAGCAAGAGTAAGGATGTGGCCTTATTCTGCATCCTCACTTGTGGTCTCAACAAATATTTAATAAGTTGAAAATTTGAGATTAAGTTCTAGAGGGTTTTCACTATGTTGAAAGGTAATTAAATATCCCATATTATTTCTCCCATAGCTAGAAGATAGGAACTTAGAACCTAAATAGTGAAATGAAAGTGGCACCTCCTGAGATCACACTTAATGACCCTTTGCAAAGTCTATGCTTCTGATCTCCACAGCTATGGATTCCTCTGGTTTACTGACCTTAATATTAATATCCAAAATTTGAATGCTTCCCTTAGGGAATTTGACAACCGTTCCAGTGAATTGGAGCTGAAACTGACTTTCTGACATCCAGGCTGCTCAAGGGACAGGTCACCTCCACCAGCAAGAAAGAAGATGGTAATGTTTTTGGCCAGTGCGATTAATCCTGATCGAATAGAATTCCTGCTCCAGAGAGAATACCAGGAAATTGCCTAAGGTACCACCTCATATCGCCATAGACAGAGATCTTGGACTTTGAACTGGACACTGTGACTTCTGATATTATAGACTGACTACTCGTGGGGAGAAAAAGAGAGTGTCTTACCTTGTATGGGGAATCCTCACATTATGTTATTAGGAGTGGCTATTTTCAGATATGCACAAAATGGATATGTTGATGTTGGCAAACAAAAAGGTGGACTATAGTGGACATTTTGGCTGCCCAGGGCCTGAACTCCCCTGTGCGTGCGTTATCCCTTACCTTAGAGACAGAGCTCATGTCCCGCTATGGGGCACACCGACCATTTGCTGCCTGATACAGTTACCAAGGAATTTTGGAGCTCCAGGAAGTCATATCTTTCTGAGGCTACAAATTCCAGATACTCGCATGTTCTGCCTCCTTTTCAGTCACATAAAACCAGACTGACCATCAGATGTGTTCCCAGCAGACATTGATTGGAAGCAGATGATGCTAAGAGGCAGCACGGCCCATTCTTTCTAGGGCTATGGCAGCAGCTCTGTGAGATCCTTTTCCAGAGGCAGAAGCGCCCACACTTCTGACCAAAGTGTGCAGCGTCCATGGTAGGCAAGAGGAGCTGTGGGGTTTGGGCTCAGAGTTTGGGGGTACCATTTCTGTCTAATTCTACAGCAATCATAGCTTTTTGGTGCTACCCAATTACCTCTTAATAGTTTCCTTTCCTGATCCATCTAATAAAGGTAACTTTTAATTATAACTAAGAATACTAACTGATTCAAGTATTAAAGTCATATAAGTCCAGAGCTGCTGAAAGCCCTATCTCTTATTACACAGAGAGAAATGAAGTCATAAAAGAGGAAAGCAGCTGTAAATTGTAGACATTGAAGAAAAGCTATGGCGCTTGAATCCTGGCATCCAACTGTGCCTGAAGTTTAGATTTTTCAGTAATAGAAGCCAACAAATTCTCTTTTTAGATTTCACTGGTTAAATTGGTTTTCTGAAACATACTACCAACAAGTACTCTTTGTTCAGTCACGAAGCAGGATTATCATATCACCTAATTCATGGAGCAGCATGGCCAGGGGACACTCCTGATGTTTCCTTATATTCCAACAAGCATTAGCATGAGTGTTAGCAGGTGCTATTACCTGTGCTGTGAGGTATCTTGGCGTCAAAAAGACTTGGCAATTTTTTCTTATATCAATAATACGGTGTCTTGATGGGAAAAATTTAAAAATAAAGACAAGTAAAAAGAAGAAAAGTTAGTTTACTTTTTCCCACTACGCAACAATTAGCCTTGCTAATATTTTATTATCTTCTGTCTCCTTCCTTATTATTTTCAGAAATAAGCAATGTAAATGTATTTTATAAGCTTTTAAAAAACGTATCCCTCCTTAAAATCTTTTCCTATTTCTCCACATTATTTTTGTGGAAGAATCACAATTTTTATGGAGGTAAAATTTACACGCAATACAATTTGCTATTTTCAGTGCAGTCTGATGAACTTTGACAGGTCTATTAAAGTTGTGTAACCAGTGCAGCAGTTACAACTTCTGACGTTTCCATCATCAAAAAAGTTGCCTTCTCCCTCTTTGTAATTGATCAAGTCCCCAAATTTTAGCCATTATTTCTGCAAATATTTTTTCTAGTCTCTCCCCCTATCTTTTCCTAGGACTCCCGTCATACATGTGTTAGACTGCCTAATGATGTCTCACACATTACTGATGCCCCATTCCATTTAAATTTTTTCATATCTTTCCTGCATTTTTAGACAGTTTCTGATGCTACCTTCAAATTGATCTCTTCTGTCATGTCCAATCTGCTGCTGATCTCATCCAGTGTAGTTATTATCCCTCATATTTTTCTTCTCCAAAAATCTCATTTATTTCCTTCTTACATCTTCAGTTTATCTCATCATAATACTCACGTTTTTCTCTATCTTTTGAACATAATCAAACATATTTTTAGGGGCTATTTTAATGTCTTATTTCTGCTGATTTCAATCTCTGTCATTTCCAAGTCATCTTCTACTGTCTAATCTTTCTCCTGGTTATGGGTCATATATTCCTACTCTGCCCATGCCTGGTAATTTTTGATAGCTGCCAGAATGAATTTTACAACATTGGTGGGATTTTCTTGAATTCCTTTAAACGGCATTGAACTCTGTTCTAGCATACAATGGCGTCACCTCTAATCAATTGAGTCCTTAGAGTCTTGCTTTTAATCTTTGTTAGAACTGGTTCAGAGCAGCCTTTAGTCTAAGGCCAGTTTATCTTTACTGCTAATGTAATAACTTTCTATTCCTTGAAGTCTTTACACCAGGGCAGGTGCAAACAAAGATATTGCCCAGCCTTGGTTGATCCAGACCTTGTTCTTCCTGTTCCTTCCTGCAGTTATTTCCCTAGTCCCAGATAGTTTCCTCTCACATGTGAACTATCCAGTACTAAGTCAAAGACTCAGGGGGTCCCCTCGAGAGATCTCTGAAGCTCCCTCTTTGTAAAGTTCTTTCTCTTCAGCACTCCCTCTGAAAATTTAGCAGGCATGGCTTCCCCAAACTCTGGTCTCCATCTCTTCAACCCAGAAAGAGACCACTCTGACCTTCACCCTCAGACCTCCTGCTCTGGTAAGCTGGTACTACGTATGATCTTAGTACTCATCTCTTTCATTTTCTTTCACTCAGAGTTCTCAGTCCTGCACTGCCTGTTCTCCAACACCTGAGACCATTAGTTTGTATAATTTCTATGGTATTTTGTTATTTAAGGCAGTACAGAAGAGCCAAACTCTGTGATTCCATCTCATCTGGAAGAAATGTGTAGCATTATTTTTAATGAGTGCCTAAAATTCCATTAATGGCTGTACCATGCTGGACTGCTGGTATTTGGTAGGAGACACCATGCCTTGTTCAACATTGTGCCTGAAAACTCTGAGGTACGACAGAATTTGGCAAATAACAGTACTCTGTAAATAATTATCAACTAAATTAATTAATATTAAGGCTGATTTTAATTATTTCTTAGCATAAAAAATGCTGAGGGAACATTTTTATGACAAATCTTTACCAGAATCCTATAGTAATAATTAATTCTTCAGAATACATTTTGCTAAGTATGAATACTAGCTCAAAGAGAAGGCAGATTTTAAGCCATTAATCTTTACCTTCTAATTAATGAAAAATCTTCACTGGCGGAGAAGTCTTCCATGAATGCTTATTTCTCTATACCCCTCACAAAACTGAAGATTCGTTTAAAAGTATTTATTAATTTAACTCCTAGACTTAAGAAGTTTACCTTATTGGAGTTATTTTGATTTATTTGATTACCATTTAGAATTGATCATATTTATGTTTTTGTTTTCATTTGGAATCCTTTAGCAATTCCCTATTACTCAAATTCTTTGGGATTTTTCTATTAATCAAATAGACCACAAAAACTTGTATCGTCTGCAACCTTCATCCTGTGTTCAGTGCGACATCCAAAGCTTAGAGGGGTATCTGTTTTTAAATCATCGCTTTTCCCCTGTCATGTTCAAATCAGCTCAAAGCCATCTCCAAAGAATGGAGTAGTATGTTCAAAGGCTCTAGGAGCCTGGTAGAATCAAAAACGCAAAGAGACAAAGAAAAGAACTGTAATTATGAGCACTTTTTGCAGGTCAAAAGTGTAAGCTCATTAATGTTTTACTGAGCAGATGGCATTAATAAGTAGCCAAAGATGCATGT
This sequence comes from Perodicticus potto, assembly GCA_963574655.1. Classification (NCBI taxonomy): domain Eukaryota; kingdom Metazoa; phylum Chordata; class Mammalia; order Primates; family Lorisidae; genus Perodicticus; species Perodicticus potto. The sequence continues at coordinate 8,416 of CAUYRH010159554.1, read as the reverse complement.
TCATTATTATGGCCCCAATCATTATTCCTTTGATATAAATGGCTCAGTAGATGTGAGATGCTTATCCAGATGAAGGGATTCAATAATTAAGATGGTACCTGGTCTCCCTACAAAAACACTCACTGGGGTCAGTAAAGGAAACTGCATAAAATTAGAATAGGAAACATTCTCACCTTATAAAAGAGATAGTTTACCTCAGCATTCTTTTAATTACAGAAACATTGGCAATTTCTATTAATATAGTCAATGACTAAATTATGGGACCCCCTCTAACTAAAGAAATATCCTACCATTAAAATAATATTTTCTATAAAATTGTTAACAACCTGGGAAAATGTTCATAATTTAATGCTATTTTTTTAAAGCCAATTGGATATGCATGAAAATCTAACTTGCATAAAACATGTATGATTATAAATACATGCATAGATAAAGAACCACAGGTTTCGAAAAATAAACTAAAATATGTTAACTTTGTATTTAGGATGGCAAAGAGGTTTTGGTTTTATTTTTCTTCCTTTTACTCCTATAGTGACTACATATTACTTTTTCTAACCATATGAAACAATTGGGGGCTATTTTTTAAATGAGAGGAATATGCATCAAACCAACCATACTATACAATCAAAATTTTTTAAAACAAGAACGTACTCATCCATTACCCATCTAGTGAAGGTAATTTGTTTTTAATAAGAGGGAGAATGATGGAATATATTTTGGATATTTTCTTTATTATATCCTTTACCATTTATATTCAAGTGTAAGTCCCTAGTCTAACATTATGATTTCACATAGTGAAAGACAGCACCCTGGCTCAGCGCCTGTGGCTCAACAGGCTAGGGCGCCAGCCATGTACACCTGAGCTGGAGGGTTCAAATCCAACCTGGGCCCGCCAAACAACAATGACGTCTGCAACCCAAAAAAAAAAAAAAAAAAAAAAAAAAAAAGAAAGACAGCACCTTAAAGTTAAGGAAAAATCTTAGTTTGAGGCACAGGTCTACCACTTCCTATGTGTGACCTTGAGCTTGTCACTTAACCTTTCTGCGCCCCCAAATTGTCATGTATAGAACATCAAATTGATATTTTCCTGTCCATCAACATGATGTAATTTATAAGAAAGTACTGCTGCTCCAAATGCAAGATGTCATTGGCAGTAACAAAAATACACTGCCGGCTCGGCGCTTGTGGCTCAACGGGCTAAGGCGCCAGCCACGTACACCTGAGCTGACAGGTTCGAATCCAGCCCCAGGCCCGCCAAACAACAATGACGGCTGCAACCAAAAAGTGGCCGGGCGTTGTGGCGGGCGCCTGTAGTCCCAGCTGCTTGGGAGGCTGAGGCAAGAGACTCGCTTGGGCCCAGGAATTGGAGGTTTCTGTGAGCTGTGATGCCACGGCACTCTATCCAGGGTGACAGCTTGAGGCTCTGTCTCAAAAAAAAAAAAAAATACACTGCCACAGAACATAAAAGACAATTTTCAAGAGTTGTTTATCTTTGCCTTCTGAACAAGGAGAATTTGAAAAGTGAGAGGGGTAGGAGAATTTAAAGCAGCAGAATGAGGGAAGCATAGAATTGGGAAGAAATAAACTCTCCTCTCCAAATAGGAAATGGGGAGGGATGAGAAAAGATATTCTTTTTTTTGAGACTGAGTCTCACTCTATTGGCCTGGGTAGAGTGCTGTGGAGTCATAGCTCAGAGCAACCTCAAGCGATTGCTTCAGCCTCCCAAGTAGCTGAGACTACAGGCTCCCACTTTAATGCCGAGCTAGTTGTTTCTATTTTTAGTAGACATGGGGTCTCACTCTGGCCCAGGGTGGTCTTGAACTCCTGAGCTCAAGTGGTCCTCCTGCCTCAGCCTCCCAGAGCACTAGGATTACAGGCAAGAGAGAGAGATAAACTAAAGTCAGAGAAATAACTTGTGGGAAATTCACACAGAACTGAGCTAAAACTCCATTGTCTTAACACACTGAACGTACCACACTCACATTAATATGCTAGGCTTTGGCAAGTTTATTGAAGCCCAACACCACCAGACAGACATTATTCCCTTGAGGAATGATCAGGCCCACACTGGGAACAACCAGGGACTCTGTCTTCTCTTCACATCAGTTGACCCACCTGCCTACTGACAAGTGCTCGTCTTACTGGAGAAGAGCTGTCCGAGCTCCTGGGCAGTCCTGTTGTCCTGGTATGATTATCAATTATACCCTCCTTTCACCCGAAATATGACCTGGTCAAGATCACAAATTGCATGTGAGGTATGTATTATACCTTATATATCATCTATATTTCACCTGTCAATTTGCAGTAGTGGGGCTAGGTGAGTGCTGAGATATCTTACCCCACTCCCTATCATTAGCCCCACGTACTGAGTGAGATGAGTAGTGTGTTAATAATTGTCAGCTCCCTTCAGCTGCCAAAGAATCACTGAACTCTGGTAGAGGAAACAGAAATGCCCCAGTGGACCAACCTGTGGCTCCTGGCCATGTTTTTCTTTGGAGTGCGATCTCCCTCAATCCCTCCCACAATCTCCCTCGCACTTGCTGGGCCCCATCTCCACCACCACGTCACTCTTAGTCCCTAGGTTTTCACCCCCAGTGCCTGACAAACATTGTGAGTTAGATTTGCTGCCACCATATTGATATGCCTAAAATCAATTATTACCTTACCTCTCAACCGGCTTTCCCCTTTCATTTCCTTAGTCTTATGAATGAAGCCATCTATGACCCAGACTTGGCAGGATGCAGTTACCTTCCCCTTCCTCCTGTGTTCTACCCTACCACCCCCATCTCATCCAGCCACCCCACTCTGTGGGTCACCAATGACCAACGAATCTATCACTGGAAGACTTCTGCCTCTGGCCCCTGTAGAAGCTTTATGTGGAAAATCTTCTACAAACGCTGCTGTAATTATACCATTCCCTTTTCCAGAGTAACTCCAGCCTAACTCAGACCTCCTTAGAGAAACCATCCTGATTCCTCCTGCAGAAAGCCATTTCCCCCTCCGGATGCCCATCAGCCTCTTATCTGGGCCATTGGCTTACATCTGACCATCTGTGCTATCTTCTCATAATTAGAAAATGGGATCCACAAAGGCCAGGGCCCAACCTCAGACACTTTTTTTTAAAATCTCCCTAAAGTCTAATATAGTGCTGGATGTTAAATGTTATCCCTGTTTTATGGCAAGAAAGCTGAAGCACAGCCAAATTAAATGATGTGTCCATTGAAAGAGCTTCACTGACAAAGCTAGGATCAAAGTCTAGGCGTCTCAGGGCAACTCTTCAGTCTCCCTTAAAAAAGCTATAGAAATGTTCCCTAGATTAGTCATATGCTCCAATATCACTGCATCAAACCCCTCTGCGAAGATTCTCTCTAAACATTATGTCTGAACAAATAGTTTCAAAGATGAAAATAAGTGATCCATTTGCCCTAGGAAATGATGCTAGACTTTGATGTTCTTGAGAATATTTTTTGTTAATATTTATTTACATCATCATTCTGGAAATGCTGTCTGAATTTTCTATTGCTTAAGGAGCAAATGGGAGATAAGCTGATTTTTAAAATATATATTTTTTAGATTTAATATACCATGAAGTTATGTGCCATTTAATTCCTTTATTATTTTCAAATAGTCATTCAGGAAGATTTTGGTAAAGTAGAAAGAGAATTGGTCACTGAACATGGAGATTGGATTCCAATCTCTCCATCTAACACTTATCTCTATCTAACACTTTTGTTCTTCAAGCTTTTTTATTTTTTTTAATGTCCCCTTCTAACTAAAATGAGATCTTCATGAGAGCAGAAACATTGCCCATTTTCTTCTGAGAGAACTGGCACTCTGTACATTATAATACAGCCATGATGGGAAAATTGTTTGGCAGTATGTTCTAAGAAAAACACGTACTTACTACCCCGTGACCTAGCAATTCTGCTCTTGGCTGTATATCCAACAGATATGGGTGCTTATATTTCCCAAAAGACATGTCGTTGAGAGGTCACGGTAGCTTTATTCAAAACACCCAGACAGTTGAATAGGTAAATAAATTGTGGTATAATGCATACCACAAAATGCTACATAGCACTAAAAAAAAAGTAAGTTTCTGCCTCACGCAACCCTACGAACAGATCTCACGGACATAAATTGGAGAACTGGGATTCTACAATTTCATTTATATGAAGCTTAGAACAGATAAACGTAATCTATGGTGGTAGACATTAGAATCGTGATTACATTACAAGGCTGTTCCCTGTGAGGGCACATGAGAACACCTTCTGAAGTTCCAGAAAAATGCTATGTTGATGTAAGTGATGGTTACAGGTGTGTTGGCATATGAAGAAATTCTTTGAGCAGTATTCCTCAGATTAGTGCTTGTTATATGAAATTATTCCTCATGAAGAAGATTATATATATATATACACATACATACATATTTATGCATGTGTCTATATATGCGAATAAATTAGAAATTGTACTTAGATTCAAATAAATGAATAAATAAAACAAAATGAATGAAACAAATGAGTTTCAGTTGTCTATACAGAAGACATGGGTAAGCGGCAGGGACAAAAGCTAATATACTTAGTATTCACGAAAGTACAATGTCAAGAATGAACATTCCTGCCAGGCCTTCTCTGCCATGTTTAGACCACACCCATGGTATTGCAGTTATTTCCTTTTGTAATGCTTTAACATCGCAAACTGATATGTTTCCAGGAAAAAAAAACTTATATTTTGAACATCTGAAGAAAGCCTAAACCTGGGGAGAAAAGAAAAAAACTCAAAGGGGAAGTAGATTTATTCTACATATATTCAGAAGGCTGAAGTGAAAGTAACATGGTGGAAGTTGCAAGTAGAATGATTTTGTTTCAAAATAAGAAGAACATTCTAAATAATAGAATTTCCAACAAATTACCACAACAGTGGCAAAACATACACCTTTGTGCTTAGACAAGGTTTCTAGCTTTTTTAATGAGATTAAAAAGATGTCCTAACGTCCTCTAAGAGCCCTCTTAATTCTGTGATTCCATCATCTTCCTAATCAACATCAGTGTCTGTATCAGGAGGACTTGACAGGAATAGAGGAAATCCACAAGCAGCTTACTCTGCACAGAAAGCCCCTGATTCTACCCAACTCAAGCAAGAGAGGCTTCTCCTCTACAGGCACAGGCTCAATCCCCATCCAAAGCTTCCTTCCTTAGAAGAGTTCTGCAAAGTGAGTACAACACATTTCCGAGGATGATAAAATAGGAGAGTCTCTTGACAATGATTTACCTGATTGCCCATAATTTAAGCTGTAACAATATAAATTGCTTTCTTCTTTTGTAACACATCCTTGATATGTGTGGATGATAACTGAATGGAAGAGAATAAAATCAGTTTTATGGCCCTCATTACCACTGGACAGAATGTTCTCCAGAATTGTTGGTGCGGTCTAAATGTCACTAGCAACATATGAATGTATCTGTTTTCTCATACCTCCACCAGCACTGGGTTTTTGTCACTATCACTTAGTTTTTATGAATTTAATAAGTAGTAAGAGAGCTCACAGTTGTTTCAACTGATTTTTTAAATTATTAATGGGGTTGGACTTTTTCTTTATATTTTAGATCTGCAGTCTAGATCTTTCGCTCATAGCTCACTGCAGCCCCAAACTCCTGGGCTCAAGTCATCCTCAGTCTTCCAAGTATCTGTTATTATAGGCACATACCACCATCTCCAGAAAGACCAGATACTTAAAGAATTGAAAGACTGGAAAAAAGCACTAAGAAATCCCACAGTAATAACATACTATTCACTTGTCATCTGTTTGAGTCAAACCAATTACTGCCCTGACAGGGGCATCTTCTGCCCTCCAAAGCATAGTCATTCTGCAAGATGGTACCACCTTACCTTGGTATGGGGTGCACATTGCACTGTGGTCTTACTGCTTTCTCCTTGTCCTGCTGTACTCATGGGTATAAACTTGTTGTTTTATATACAGACGGCAATGGACAACACTCCCATAAAGACTGCAGAGAACACTGCCTGTGCATACCCCTGGGAACACGGCTGCAGAGCAAATTCTAACAGTGGTCACCTCCACGTGATGGGACTTGGGGTAACTTTTCTTTTGCTAATCTGTATCTTTTATTGTTCAATGGTGAACATGGAGTATCTGTATAAATTTAACAAAATTATCTATCTTGACAGACACAGTGATAGGGAGGGGGTAAATATGAATAGACAGAAGGAAAAAGAGAGTCTACCTCTAAACTAGATTTCCCTTGTTCTTAATTTTTTTGAAAAGAAAAGAAATGACTCCCATAATAGACCCCCTCGATGCATCAACTGTTGCAAAATTAAGTGCAGCCATGGAATTCCACAGAGACTTTGGGTTGTATCTCTGTAAAGGCACCTGCTTTTATAAAGTCAGGAGTAGGAAAGAGAAGGAAGGACATATCCAGAATGGCCCACTTCAAAGCCAAGGAATACTGAATTTAATGGAAACCCTTTTCCATTTGAATCCTGAAAGGTTTTAAACACCTGGTTCATTGCCCATTACCAAGAAATAGTAATGTGTGATCAAACAAAAGGCAAGTAGAGAATCCACAGATACTTCAACTTCATTATAGGCTGCTTAACTGTCTTTCTGTATTTACATTTTCATATGTAATTAAGCTTCAAGGGAAGTTACCAAAAAACTGGGGGGGAAAATGATCTCTTCCCTAAATTCTGATAAGTCATGATAGCTCCCAATGCCTCCCCCAAGTGATATTCAAGGTAAGCACTGCTGTAATCAGTCCACTGAACCTGTATTTGTGAAACATTTAAGGTATAGACCTTCCCCCCTTCCTTAATTCTTCTTCATGTGCCTGCAGTCAAGCCAGAACACTAGGTGAAGAGGCAATTCCAAGGAACCTTTCTTCTATAACTGCAAAAATATCAGTTTTTACTAATGCACATGGGGGCATAATTGCGAGGGTGTACCTCTTTAAAAAACAGAGCTAAAATTACTTTTAACTGTAATTACTGAAGTAAAAAAATCTGACACCTCAATTTAAAGTTCAAAATGTACATTTAAAAATATTCTGAGCGCTTTTTATAAAACCATTTAACCTTAGATGTAGCACAAATTATTCTTTAAGAAACACACTAGATATTAGAGACATAGGTTAATGAAATTGGGGAGGGGAGAGGTCCAGATACCTCTTAGAAAATTATAAACAGAGGTTTAAAATTTGAAAACAAAAATAATAACTCTCAGAAAAACTTTAAAAGAAAACTAACTGATAAGATTCTAGAGATAACCTTTAAAAAATCACTGAGTTGAATTTTCAGCCCTGGGTTATCGGGTTCCAGGGCTCGAGATGTAAAATGCAGGAGGGAAGAGTGGGCACCTGTCTGGAAGGTTAGGTGGCGAGTTCTTGTAAAGGGCAAGAAGTTCAACAGAGGAAGGCGGACTAGAAAGCCCAAGCTTGGCCGGAGCAGGGAATGTGCAAGTAGAGCCAGGAGCCACTGCCCAGCATAGCCAGGCAGGGAGTCTGTGCCTGCCACAAACACAAAGGGAGCCAGGAAGGTTCAAGGGCAAAATCCAGAGACTGCTGAAAGCCTGGTGTTCAGGCAGCTTTAAGGAAAACCACCTCAGCAGCTACAGGGTTAAGTCTGGGTCCACACCAAGATGGACTTTGCTTTTCCAGAAACCTCAGAAGCAGAAGGAAAGAAACAGGTCAGCTGAATGAGCTCAGCCCAGCTCAGAGGGTGGGAGTCAGGGAGAAATAGGAAAGAAGAGTCAAGCGCACAGAGCCAGGGGTTGCAGGGTGTGCCCTGGCTTCCAGGGGCTGCTGTTTACTGACTCAAACAAAGGTAGGTAAGAAGGAGTGCCTCTCATCCGTACCCTGAAATTTCTTCTCAGTAATAAAACAACGTTTGCACTAAAATCAGCTGACAAAGATGAGCTGTCTGTCTCCCCTGTGCACAGCAGGCTTCCTTGAGGGCACCGCACACCCACACCTCCCTGAGGCCCCAGCTTTCAAAGAAGACAGAAGATGCTGCTCTATTGAATGAAGGGAGAGCGGCCCAGAGGGAGAGAACGTCTGGCTCAATAAGGAGAGAACGGGTGCACTTCAAATCCCGGCTGGTCTTTCTGGAGGCAAATCCTTTTCAATGCCCCTTCAGGGTAAGACTTACCCTAAAGGAGCAGAATTGGGAAAAACTGCCAGGAATCTTCAGGTGAGGACTCAGGGGTGTCCAACCTACAGGCCTGTGAGCCACATGCTCAGTTTGTGAAGACGTTTGCTTCTCTGTGGTGTCAGATATCATGAAAAGTATGCCGTGACTTTTTTTTTTTTTTTTTTTTTGCGCATCAGCTTGCCTTAGTGTTTGTGTTTTTAACAGGTGGCCCAAACAACTCTGGTCTTCCCAGGGGAGGGACCGAAAAAGT
>CAUYRH010159552.1:0-11215 GCA_963574655.1 Perodicticus potto | reverse complement strand
TTCCTTTGTGTTTTTTTTTGTAGAGACAGAGTCCCACTTTATCGCCCTCGGTAGAGTGCCGTGGCGTCACAGCTCACAGCGGCCTCCAACTCCTGGGCTTAGGCGATTCTCTTGCCTCAGCCTCCCGAGTAGCTGGGACTACAGGCGCCCGCCACAACGCCCGGCTATTTTTCTGTTTTGCAGTTCGGCCGAGGCCGGGTTTGAACCCGCCACCTTCAGTATATGGGGCCGGCGCCCTACTCGATAAGCCACAGGATCTGCCCTCTCTGTTCCTTTGTATCTGAGCTCCCCTTGCACAAAAAATGCCAGGGCATCCATCCTGGCAAGCGCAGCCTCTCATTGTACAAATGGCACTCCTCCTGAGGCCCACGGAGGGGCTAGGCACCGTCTCCGAGGCTGCACAAAGGGTTTGGGTCAGACAGAGGCTTGGGGCTCAGGCCGGGTGAGGGGATGGCTGGGGCTAGTGGCAGGTGTCATATAGGAAAGAAGAGTACATGCGGGAAGGAAAAGGAAGGGAGAGTGGGCAGGTTCCAGGACCCTCCGCCCACCACACCTGCCCCCGCAGCCCCACCCAGAGCCAGTGTTGAGGAAGTTCTACTCCTTCTCTAGCCTCAGACTCTCTTGTTGCAGGACCAGGTTCTCACTCCTTGACCCTCCCTTCCCCTGTGAGGCTACTCCCAGCACTTGCCTTCCCATAATTGCTCCTTTGCCCACCCCAGGAAGGGACTCAGATTGAGGCTTACCTTCCGCTGCAGTGAGCAGCTGTGAGAACCCACCTACGGTCAATGAGGACACCCCCGCAGCGCAGGCTGGTACCCTCAAACAGTCCCACCTGCCAAGGCTGGGAGTGGGGCAGACACTCGGTGCCATTCCAAATCTTCAACGTGGCCGCCTGGGTGAGCCCTGGGGACAGGGGCATGGGTCAGAGAGAGGAAGGGAGACACAGAAATGGGGAGACACAAGGGCAGAGACACAAAAAGAGAGAGAAACAGGGAAGAGAGAGAGAGAGAGACTGACTCAGTGATAGAAAAAGAGAGTGAAACGCCAAGAGACACAGGGAGAAAGATGCCGAAAGATGAGAGGAAAAAGAGAGCCAGACATTTGGGGTGACACAGAAGAGGAGATAGATCAGAAGTTGTAGGAGAAGAAGGGGAGCAGCACCCTGAGAACATTGGGTAAATGAAGGCAGAGTAAGCCTCTCTTCTCCCCAACCAGGCCAGGGGCCAGGCTGAGAGGAGGAGGTGGGGTGCCCCAGCCCCAGTCCTGCCCTCTCCCTGCCCCTGGAGAACTCACCAAGAACACTCAGGAGCACAAAGATGCTGGTGCTCATGGTGGGCCACCTCCACGGTCTGAGGGAAGAGGTGGGGAGTCTCAGAGATCACCCTTTCCCCGTGGCCCTCGCCTCGCTTCTCCTCTTCGGAGGTCACTGTGGGGATGGCTTGCTCGTCCCCTCTCTACCTGTACTGCAGGTCCCCCCCCCCCACTGGTGGCTGGCTGCCCCATCTCACCTGTCTCTTTGCTGGGTCCTCTATATGCTGTCACCGGTTGGGCCAGTCTCTCTCTCTCTGCTATCTCTCCGTCCACCTACCTACCTGCTTTTCCTTTGTCTGCCAGTCAGCTCTCTCACTCTGCCTGGATCTTCAGCCACTTGTCATGTTGCCCAACCTGTCCCCTTCCTTCCCTCTGTCACCCCAGAGAGCCAGGGACAAAGCTTTTAATTCTCTTCCTCCCAGCCCATCCAATTTCCCAGTCGGGGGGAAGGGGATGAGGAAGACAGGGGTGGGGCATCCTCTAATTTGGCAGAAACTCTTCTCAGCTAATGACACATAATTGAGCTATACAACCAAATGGAGAGGAAAAGGAGGAAGGGACCCAGGGTGGGAAGATCTAACCCCACTCCCTCTCTTCTTCCCAAACCCGCCAGCAGCCCCAGGACTGATGACTCAAGGTGACTGAAGAGCTGGGTTTTAATCCCAACTCCAGTGACGAGGAGGGTGGGGACACCTTGGACACCCAGGCGCTGACCCTCCCAATGCAAGGGAGGGGTGGAGAGAGGGAGCAGCTGCAGAGGCAGGAGCTGGGACTTGGAGGTGAGGGGCAGGAGGACGGAGGGTGGAGAGAGTCCCAAAGGGACGAGGACAGGAAGGCGCAGACTTTAAAATCGGTGGTTAGGGAGAGACAGGAGCCGGGTTCTGATTCTACTTGAGTTTTTTACATGCACGATCAACTCTGAACCCCAGGGAGGACACTCACCCTCACCTTGACTGCTTTAAGAAGCAAAAATCTCATATATACATATATACACATACGCCGTATGTATAAAGTTTACTTATTTAATTCCACGCAGATTTTGTTTGCATAAGAGCTTCCATTGCTGGCCAGGCACTGTGGCTCATGGTAGTAATCCTTGCACTCTGGGAGGGCAAGGCAGTTAAATCCTTTTGAACTCAGGAGTTCGAGACCAGCCTGAACAAGATGGAGACCCCCATCTCTACTAAAAATAGAAAAGTTAGCTGGGCATTGTGTTGGGTACCTGGAGTGCCAGCTGAGGCAGGAGCATCACTCAAACCCAGGAGTTTGAGGTTGCTGTGAGCTATGATGTCATAGCACTCTACCCAGGGTGAGAGAGTGAGACCCTGTCTCAAAAACAAACAAACGAAAAAAAGAGCTTCCATTGCTTAAATAAAACCCAGAGAGAAAGAGACACGGGGAGGGAAAATGACAGAGAGAGAGAGAATATATCAGGGGACAAGAGAAGTCTGTGCTGAGTTTTTGCTTCATCTACAAGGGAAGGAGGGGAGAGAGTGAAAAAGGGAATGAGAACGGGGGTCTCCCACCCCCATGCCCATCTTTTAGTCCTTCACTTCTTCCTTGGGTCTCAGGTCTCTGTACCACTTCAGCATCACAAAACTTTAGCTTTTGGCTTTGTGCCTGTATAGGGAGCCAGCCACATACACTGGGGCTGGCGGGTTCGAACCCGGCCCAGGCCTGCTAAACAACGATGACAACTACAACAAAAAAATCGCCGAGCATTGTGGCAGGCACCTGTAATCCCAGCTACTTGGGAAGCTGAGGCAAGAGAATCGCTTAAGCCCAACAGCTGGAGGTTGCTGGAAGCTGTAATGCCATGGCACTCTACCGAGGGTGGCATAGTGAGAGTCTGACTCAAAACCCCCCCCCAAACAACAAAACAAAACAGAAAAACTGGCTTGGCACCTGTAGCTCAGCGGCTAGGACGCCAGCCTCATACACTGGAGCTGGTGGGTTTGAATCCAGGCCAGGCCTGCCGAACAACAATGACAACTACAACCAAAAAATTCTACCCAGGTGACAGCTTGAGACTCTGTCTCAAAACAAGCAAACAACAACAAAAAATCCTTTAGCTTTTGATTTGCTCTTACAGACCACCTAACTCACTGCCTCTTTCTGTGGATTTTTGAGGAATCAGGTTTACTGAGATATAATTCACATCCAAAAAAATGGAATACAGAAAATAAGGCAGCGTCCCTGATTTTTAGGAGCATTTGTGCAAATTTAAAATTACCAGATATGTAGTTAATAATGTATTGTACACTTAAAAATTACTGACTAGATTTTTTTTTTTTTTTGAGACAGAGTCTCACTATATCGCCCTCCGTAGAGTGCTATGGTGTCACAGCTCACAGCAACCTCAAACTCTTGGGCTTAAGCGATTCTTTCTTCTTGTTCTTCTTCTTCTTTTTTTTTTTTGTAGAGACAAGAGTCCCACTTTATCGCCCTCGGTAGAGTGCCGTGGCATCACTCAGCTCACAGCAACCTCCAACTCCTGGGCTTAGGTGATTCTCTTGCCTCAGCCTCCCAAGTAGCTGGGACTACAGGCACCCGCCACAACGCCTGGCTATTTTCCTGTTTTGCAGTTTGGCGAGGCCGGGTTTGAACCTGCCACCTTCGGTATATGGGGCCGGCGCCCTACTCAATGAACCACAGGCACCAGCCTTAAGCGATTCTCTTGCCTTAGCCTCCCGAGTAGCTGGGACTACAGGTACCCACCATAATGCCTGGCTATTTTTTGGTTGCAGTTGTCATTGTTATTTAGCTGGCCCGGGCCAGGTTCGAACCTGCCACCTTCGGTGTATGTGGCCAGTGCTCTACTCACTGAGCTATGGGAATCGAGCCTACAGATTAGATTTTAAGTGTTTTCAGCACAGTCAAATGTTAAACCTGAGAGGTAATGCATGTGTTAGTGTGATTTAGCCATTCCACATATTCATAGTTTACAGCACTGTCCTGTACATCATAAATATATACAACTTTTATTTGTCAATTTAAAACATAATTTTTATTAAAAAGAAATGTACCCTTTAGCTTCAACTGGGAGCTGCCTTACTGGAATGTAAGATTGAGTGCTGCAAAATCCTCAGACTTTTCAAGAGAAGCTGGAAATTCAGGTTTAGAGTGTGGTTATTTCCTGATCTTAAAATATTGGAAAACAAAAGTGTAGAACTGTAAGCTTAATAGAACAGATCACTCTCTCTGTCTCTCTCATCGTCATCTTTCTTAGGAGGCTAATATTTACATAGCATGAAATTCTACATCTTGACTAATGTATTTATTTATTTATTTTTGTGGATTTTGGCCAGGGATGGGTTTGAACCCGTCACCTCCAGCATATGGGGCTGGTGCCCTACTCACTGAGCCATAGGCGCCGCCCCTTGACTAATTTAAAATCTACAATTCAGTGACTTCCACCACATTCACCATGTTGTGCAACATCACCACTAATTCCAGAACATTTTCATCTCCTCCCAAAAGAAACTCTGTGCCCATTAAATCAATGTCTATCAACTGATGATAAATAAAATCAGTGCATCCATGAAGCGAAGTATTATTCAGGCATAAAAGGGGATGAAGTTCTGTCTGACACAGGCGCAATGTGGACAAACCTAGGAAACAAGTTGCTGAGTGAAAGAAGCCAGACCCAGAGGCCCACATGCAATGGGACTCCCTTTATATGAAATGTCCAGAGTAGGCAGATTCACAGAGACAGAAAGCAGGTTAGTGGTTGCCAGGGGCAGCCAGGGAAGGGGGAATAGTGACTGCTCAGGGCTCTCTTTGACCCACAGGCTGCCAGTATGTAGCTTCTGGCTAAAGACAAATGCCTTTTGCTGCAGCCACATACCCACCTCTTTTTGGATGACGCTCTGGGAACCTTTTGCCAGTACCCCCAGATACTGGCTCCCAGATCTGGAGCCCCCATATTTCTCCAGTCTCTGAGCTTCATGTCTCTCCTCTTGAGAACCATCAGAAATCTATTCGTGAGTCTAGAGAGAAATCAGCCACCCCAACACTGTCTAGAACATGGAGACCTTGTAGATACAGAAACTGAGGTATGACTAGGTGAAATCATTTGCCCCAAGTAGAAGAACCAGAGGCTGAGCCACACAAGCTGCCTCCAAAGTCTGTGTTTTTAATGATTATCCAAATATATGAATTTAAAAAGTACATGCATGAGTAGATGAATGGATGAAAGAAAGAGGATAAGCTTTTGGAACCATTCAGACCTGGATTGAAAACTTAGCTCATCCCATGATTCATTTGGGGCATCAGGCCACTGTATTTTCCTGACCTCAGTTTGCTCATCTGAGAAATGGGGCCAGGAGGCTAAATGTCTGCACCTTGCTTCCTCTTGGGAGCTCACATAAGGCAACTAAAATGGGTGGGAATATTGGTTAGTTGAGTGCAGACGCCATTGAAATGGCTCTGGGCAGTTCATTTCTGTATAAAGAAGGAATTTGCAAAGTTTTTTTTTTTTGAGTCAGAGTCTCATTCTGTTGCCCAGGCTAGAATGCCATGGTGTCAGCCTAGCTCACAGCAACCTCAGACTCCTGGGCTCAAGCAATCCTCCTGCCTCAGCCTCCAAAGTTCCTATCAAGGACTACAGATGACAAATTTTTCTATTTTTTAGTAGAGATGGGTCTCACTCTTTCTCAGGCTAGTCTCTAACTCCTGAGCTCAAGGGATCCTCCTGCCTTGGTCTCCCAGAGTGTAAGGATTATAGGGGTAAGCTACTGCACCCAGCCTACGAAGTTGACTTAGATGTCAGTATCTTTTTCCCTCAAATGTGAAGAAAAGCAGTGACAATTTGTTACTGTTCTTTGTTCTATCTCCATCTTTACATTTCTCTTCCTGCCACCCCCACCACCCCAAAGGTGCTTCTCCACCTGACTCCTGTTCCCCTGTTGTGGTCACCCTCCATCCCAAATTTTGTTTGGAAATAGATACTTATGAATCCCCACTCCTACCAAGGCTTGTTAACATGATGAGGCTTCCTAGGTAGAGCAGGGCAGGCTTCTCAAGGTGGTCCAAAAGCTGCTTGAGAGTGGCTTGTCGCCTGTAGCTCAAGTGGCTAAGGCACCAGCCACGTACACCAGAGCTGGTAGGTTCGAATCCAGCTTGGGCCTGCCAACAACAATGACAACTACAACCCAAATAATAGCCGGGCTTGGGGCTTGTGTGGTTTAAACTTCCCACAAGTATTTAAAAAGGGAACGCTGGGGGGCGGTGCCTGTGGCTCATCAAGTAGGGCGCTGGCCCCATATACCGAAGGTGGCGGGTTCAAACCCTGCCTTGGCCAAAATTGAAAAACAGAAAAATAGCTGGGTGTTGTAGTGGGCACCTGTAGTCCCAGCTACTCGGGAGACTGAGGCAAGAGTATCACCTTAAGCCCAGGAGTTGGAGGTTGCTGTGAGCTGTGTGATGTCACGGCACTCTACCGAGGGCGATAAAGTGAGACTCTGTCTCTACGAAAAAAAAAAAAAAAAAAAGGAACACTGGGATTTTCTTTCTTGTCTTGTCTTTTCCTTTCTTTTTTGTTTTTTGAGATAGGGTCTTGCTGTGCTCCCTGGGTGGAATGTGACAGCTCACTGCAACCTTCAACTCCTGGGTTCGGGTGACCCTCTGGCCCCAGCCTCTGAGCAGCCAGGACTACAGGTGCACAAAAATCTACTCTTAGAAGTTTTCAAGCAGTCTCTCCTTACCCACGGGGAGGAGGTTCAGTTCAAAACCCTCCCTGGATGCCTGAAACCACAGAAAATACCTATGGTAAAGTTTAATTTATAAATTAGGCCTGGTAAGAGATTAACAATAATTATAAAATAGAACAATGTAATAAATACAGCAATATATACTGCATATATCACAATGAGCTGTAATAAACTTGCGTGAATGAGGTCTCTATCTCCCTTCCCTGCCCTCCCCAGTATCTTATTTTTCTGTACCACACCCACTTATATTTGCATCTTGGTTGACCGCAAGTGACAAAACCATAGATAAGGGGGGACTACTGTATAGAACACATTGTTACTAAGTGTAATCTCCATGTGATACAGAAGATCCCTTAAACTTATGTCTCCTGTCTGACTGAAATTTTGTATTCTTTCTTTCTTTATTTATGGTGGTTACTGGATATATTTAGAGTTGGGGGTAGGTCCTCTCTACTCTACATTTATACTTTTTCTTTCCTTCAAAAAGCCTCAAATCAGAATTGTCATGATAAGGGGCTTCCCCCATGGCAATGTGGCTTTGAGTTTAAGGATTCCCGGCTTAAGTCAGGTTTAAATGAATCCTTTGGGTGTACTGTGGATGTTTTCCCCCATAACCCTGGGAATTAGGATCTTTATTGTGATAGAGGCAGTCGGAACTGCTGTAGCAGCAAAGGTATTTGGGAGGGTCCTGGTGAGCTATCTTCTTTTAGGAGTGTGACCTCAGCTTGCAACATTTTAACTGCTTTATTTACTTATTTATTTATTTTTTGAGACGTGTTACCAAAGAGGGTCAGGCCACCTGTTGTTGTTAGCCAATAAACATCACAAACAATAAAAAAAAAAAGAAACAAAAGCACATATAGTGAGAGTAAGAGGGAGTCAGGCAGGCTAGGGCAGACAACTGGTCTGGTTGGCTTCACCCCTTGTCTCCCATTTTTACTGTTTTGTACATTTAGCTCCCCACCCTAAAGATGCCCATCTTGAGTAGTTTAGGTGGATTGGTTTAGGAGATTAACTTTTGAATTGGAATGTTATTTTGAGTTGTACTGATTATGGTTTACTATGGATCACGGGTCTGGCCAATTATTGTTTAAGATAAGGGTTAACCTGTTCTTCCCTTTGAACTCAAATGCATAAAACTGTTATGTGAGAAAGGGAAGAACAGAAAACATTCACTGTTCTCTAGAATCCTGACCTTCTAACAAATAAAGTTTGGTGGACCTATCCAGGTGCCAGATCCAACCCAGATGTCCCTGCTTTTTGGAAAGCCTGACCTGGGTTTCCTGCCTTGTCAATGCACCTGCAACCTGTCTGCACCTGTCATCTCACTGATTGTCCTTTCAGGGTGGAAACTTGGACTTAGATCCCCATCGTCCCCACTAGCCTGGAAAGTCCATCCAAGTCCTTTCCACGGAGCTTCACAGGGGGACAGTGGCTGGACTTGGCCAGACTAAAGAGGTGGCGTCCCTGGGCATATCAAGGATGTGTCTCCATCAGCCTCAGTGGGGTTAAGGCACTGGTACATTTTCCTTAGTGTAGATCCATACTTATATATAAAAAGGGGGGATGACATCTCACCCAATGGGAGCCTTGGGAGAATGGAATAAAAGCGCTTCCCATGCCTTCCCATGCTGGACAAATGCCAGAAAGCAGTTGGCCCTTGGACCAAGCCCCTCCTGACTCTTCCTCTCTTGCTTTTGTCTTCTTTCCTAATTCTTCTCTATCTCGGTCAGCTCTCCAAGTTCCTTCCTGTACAGGTTTCCACTGTCATTAAAATCCCCCTGGCGTGGGGCGGCGCCTGTGGCTCAGTGGGTAGGGCACCGGCCCCATGTACTGAGGGTAGCGGGTTCAAACCCGGCCCCCGGCCAAACTGCAACAAAAAAATAGCCGGGCGCTGTGGCAGGCACCTGTAGTCCCAGCTACTCGGGAGGCTGAGGCAAGAGAAACACTTAAGCCCGGGCCCAGGAATTGGAGGTTGCTGTGAGCTGCGACTCTACGGCACTCTACCGAGGGCGATAAAGTGAGACTCTGTCTCTACACACACTCACGAAATAATAATAATAAAAATAAATAAATAAATAAAATTCCCCTGTCCAAAAATCAGGAAGAGGAGGCTCTCAGGTGTTGGAGAAATCCCATCAGAGGGAGGAGGGAGGTGCTGAGAAGGCTGCCACCTGGCCTTCCTCCTCAATTGAGGCCTTGTCAGAATCTCCAGCCCAGCCAGGTCATTATTTTTTGTTCCACAGGAGGGATCTGGGCGGCTGCCTCCTACTCTCTCAAATCCCCAGCTGTCGCTCAGGACAGCTGGTTCTGGCACTGGGGCCTTGGAGACAAGCCTCATGACAATTACATCAATAATAAGAGCAACAACAATAATGGTAATAATGACAGCTACCACTTATTAAACACTCGCTCTGCGTGAGGTGTTTCACACGGGAGCTTAATTAATCTTCCCAACAGCCCTCTGAAGTCAGTTATTTTTAATTTTAAAAAGTTTATTAATCTAATTAGATAGCTCTTTACCCTCAGACGGAAAGAGTGGAGTTAATTGGTGGCTCATTATCATTGGTGATTTGGATAACACCTCTTTTGTTTTGCTTGTTTGTTTTATTCCCTTTTATTCCCTCCTGCTAATTATTTTTATCATTGTGTATCTTTTGCTATTATCTTTATTAATGTGTATCCTTTTCTATTTTTTCATTCATGTATCCTTTGCTATAACATTTGTTATTGTGTATCCTTTGCTATTACCTTTATTATCATATGTCTTTTGCTATTGTATTCATTATTGTGCGGCCTTAAAAAAAATTAAGGTGACATTCACAAATCATAAAATTAGCCATGTAACTTGGACAATTTCACGGCCTTTAGTTCATCCTCAGTGTTGTAGATCTTTTTAGAATTTTTTTTTTCTTTTGAGACAGAGTATCACTCTGTAGCCCTGGGTAGAGTGTGGTGGCATCCTCGCTGAGAGCGACCTCAAATTCTTGGGCTTGAGCAATCCTCTTGCCTCAGTCTTCCAAGGAGCTGGGACTACAGGTACCCACCAGTATGCCTGGCCAGTTTTAGAGACAAGATCTTGCTCTCACTTATGCTGGTCTCAAACTCCTGAGCTCAGGCTGTTCTCTAACTCCTGAACTCAGGCCCTCCTTCCACCTGGGCCTCCCAGATGCTAGGTGGCATGAACCACCACACCCCAGTGATCTTTTCATTGTTATATGGTTTGCGAATTGTGCGTTGTTTTACGTGAATGTATTTTTTTTTTTTTTTTGAGACAGAGCCTCAAGCTGTCACCCTGGATAGAGTGCCGTGGCATCACAACTCACAGCCACCTCCAATTCCTGGGCTCAACCGAGTCTCCTGCCTCTGCCTCCCAAGTAGCTGGGACTACAGGCGCCTGACACAACGCCCGGCCATTTTTTTTTGTTGTTGCAGCCGTCATTGTTGTTTGGCAGGCCCGGGCTGGATTTGAACCTGCCAGCTCAGGTGTACGTGGCTGGCACCTTAGCCGCTTGAGCTACAGGCGCCGAGGCTATGTGAATGTATTTTTAATATTAATGGTATTGTGGTATGTACCTTATTCTATTCTTATTATTGTTTTGCTCACAACTATGAGTTTCACTTTTATTTTGTCAGGTACCATGTAAAAGATAATTCATCCTTTTTAAGTTTTTTGGCTTGAAGAATTTTGGAAATTGGGTACAATCAAGTAGACACCTCCATAATTAAAACACAGGACAGTGCCTCTCTCTCTCCCTCCTTCACTTTCCCCCACCACTTAACTTGCCTTGTACCCCTTTTGCAAAAGCCTCTTTCCCACCCTGGGCCAGATAACCTCTACGGTTTTGCCTTTTGAGAACTTTATATAAGTGTTTGGCTTCCTTTACTCGCATGACACATTCCAGATTTATCCATGTTTCTGCACTGTTAAATAAACTCATTGTAGGACGTTGTACTGGACTAAGCTCCTGCACTAGGCCCCAGAAGATCAGATCAAACCAGAATGTAGTCGCTTGTGCTAACCGCCAGGCAATCAAACTGAACTTTGCGTTTTTTTTTTTTTTTTTTTGAGACAGAGCCTCAAGCTCTCATCCTGGATAGAGTGCTGTGACATCACAGCTCACAGCAACCTCCAATTCCTGGGCTCAAGCGAGTCTCCTGCCTCCACCTCCCAAGTAGCTGGGACTACAGGC
>CAUYRH010159548.1:0-34853 GCA_963574655.1 Perodicticus potto | reverse complement strand
TGGATAGAGAGCTGTGGCACCATAGCTCACAGCAACCTCCAATTCCTGGGCTCAAGCGAGTCTCTTGCCTCTGCCTCCCAAGTAGCTGGGACTATAGGCGCCCGCCATAATGCCCGGCCATTTTTTGGTTGCAGCCGTCATCGTTGTTTGGCGGGCCCAGGCTGGATTCGAACCTGCCAACTCAGGTGTACGTGGCTGGCGCCTTAGTCTGTTGAGCCACAGGCGCCGAGCCTTAAGAATTTATTTTTAATGGATTTAATAGATTAAGGTAAAATAGAATTCCAAAAATTGTAGGTACATTTTCTTTTTTCTTTTTCTTTTTCTTTTTGCAGTTTTTGGCTGGGGCTGGGTTTGAACCCCCCACCTCTGCCATATGGGGCTGGCGCCCTACTCCTTTAAGCCACAGGTATGGCCCCTTTTCTTTTTGTTTTTTTCCCAAGCCATGGCACATAGTTTTATTAACCTTCTGATAACTGTATTAAGTTAACATTCCAGCACAGATGGGTGTCACTTAATGATGTGGATACATTTTAAGAAATGTATCATGAGGTAATTTTCCCATTCTATAAACATCATGGAGTCTTCTTTCACAAACCTCAAGGATGCAGCCTTGAGGCTACTAAACTATAAACTATTGCTTCTAAGACACAAGCTTACACCACGTGTTAACTGCACTGAATACTGTAGGCTATAGGTATATTTTCATGTGATTATAGACTGTTAGGAAAATGAAATTTCCTGATACTCCCCAAAACATGAGATATCTTTTTTTCTTGGAGACAGAGTCTCACTCTGTTTCCCTGGGTAGAGTACCACCCTCAAACTCCTGGGCTCAAGTGATCCTCTTGCCTCAGCCTCCTGAGTATCTGGGACTATAGGTGCCCACCACAAACCTGGCTAGTTTTTCTATTTTAATAGAGATGCGGTCTTGCTCTTGATCAGACTGGTCTTTAACTCCTGAGTTCAGACGATCCACCTACCTCAGCTTCCTAGCTTGTTAGGATTATAGGCATGAGCCACCATAAGCCACTATGAGATACTTCTGATTAACTTAAACATGTTTAATTTTTTTTCTTTCTTTCTTTTTTTTTTTTTTTTTTTGTAGAGACAGAGTCTCACTTTATCGCCTTCAGTAGAGTGCCGTGGCATCACACAGCTCTTAGCAACCTCCAACTCCTGGGCTTAGGCGATTTTCTTGCCTCAGCCTCCTAAGTAGCTGGGACTACAGGCACCCGCCACAATGCCCGGCTATTTTTCTGTTTTTGCAGTTCAGTCGAGGCTGGGCTTGAACCTGCCACCTTCAGTATACAGGGCCAGCGCCCTACTCAATGAGCCATAGGCACTGCCCAACATGTTTAATTTAATTTTATTTATTTTATTTTATTTTATTTTTTTGAGACAGAGCCTCAAGCTGTCACCCTGGATAGAGTGCTGTGGCATCACAACTCACAGCAACCTCCAAATCCTGGGCTTAAGCGAATCTCCTGCCTCCGCCTCCCAAGTAGCTGGGACTACAGGTGCCCGCCACAACGCCCGGCCATTTTTTGGTTGCAGCCGTCATTGTTGTTTGGCGGGCCCGGGCTGGATTCGAACCCGCCAGCTCAGGTGTATGTGGCTGGCGCCTTAGTCGCTTGAGCCACAGGCGCCGAGCCAACATGTTTAATTTTAAAAGTTAACATATGGGGGAGAATTGACAGAGAGAATTTAGCCCCTGTGTTGATAGACTAAATTAAGTACAGTTTATATGCCAAATCAGTTATATTCATCTTAAATATTATATTGAATTTGAAAACTAAGAGTATCAAAGAAAATTTGTCCCCAGAGAAATAGTAGTAGGTGCCCTCAGATTTGAAAATGTACTGCGAAGTAGATGTGATCAAAGTAGAAAAGTAGACTGGATTATCAGTAACCCTTCTTATTAAAAAATTAAATGGTGAGATTAAATCCAATTCGATAATTCTTTCAAGCAATAGGAATTAAAGTATTGAAAATAAGTCTGTGATTTATGCCAGATAGAATTCATTGTGTTAATTAAATTTCAGATGAGTCAGAGGATTTCCTAAAGTCCTTTTAGGTCATTTACTTCGATCTGGCATTCCTGACTATGTTTTTAAAATACAGAATGAAATCGAATGAGGTCACTGTAAAGATGAAACGTGATTAGTCCACTTCGGTAGTATATATAAAGAGACGTAAGATAATGGGGAGATGATGGCATATGTAGATGTTAAAGATTTGTTACTCCAAATATTTAAAGTACTGATACAAATTGGTGACAGAACTAGAGGAATAGACATTTTGGCAAGAAGAAAAGGAATGTAGAGCCCCCTTATCAATGAAAGAAATGAAAATTTAAAGTTTGTATATAATTGAGTGTTCACATAACTTCTATAAAACAAAAACTTACATACCCCGAAATCATTTATCTTTTTGACAGTAAATGCGACAACCCTTTTGTTATTCTACTTTATGAATAGGACCTAAGGAAATAACTCCAAGACAGTATGATTTGTATAAGAAAGTTCATAAAAATCCTGTACAAAAGGGGAAATGAAATTTTCCACTTAGTTATTTAATGCTCCTTATTTTTCATAACAATAACTTATTTTAAAAGACAAATAATAATTTGCTTTTTTTTTCTTAAAGAAACAAGGTCCAACAAATCCAATGCTATTTCATCTTGTTCGAGATGTCAAACAGGTAAGAGATTATTTTTGTTTTGTAAAATATTTTTTAAAAAGTTCTATTTCATCTGTTTGCCAAAAAGCATATTAAATATGTTTTAAAAGCAGCAGTTTTTAGAGCAAGATTAAATAAGGGCTAAATATGTGGTAAAAGAGAAGTAAAGAGTATAATGTCTCAGAAATCAAGAAAAAAGAAAGGTTATAAAATTAAAGATGAACTTTCATAGGTTTCTGGTTATCTATGATTCTATCACATCCAAGATAGAATGTGATGAATTTCATAGAGCTCACTGGTCCATAAAAGGAAGATCATTGACAGAATGTGTTTTCGTTTTCTGTGTTCAGCAGGAGTTTGTTCCAAAGTAAAAGGTGTTGAATAAGAAAATTGAGGGAAACACTGGGTGATGATCTTAATGGCAGACTTTGCTAATAAATGTGCTGAACTGCCCTCTCCACTTTTAAAATTATCTAGCATTAGTAGTGACACTGTCACATTGTCTGAAGCGATTCTTTGGTGACTAATTTGATGTACTCTTTAATCCTCTTCTCTCCTATTGTGATTCTTCGTCAATTGATAGTTTTAAACATTTATTAACACTTTAATGCCTTTTAAATTATTGGTACCTAATAGTTTTATTTTCCTTAATGTAATGGTACCTATATTTATAAGACATGTTTATTTTATCTATTCTATTTATTTATTTTTTTGAGACAGAGTCTCACTTTGTCACCCTCAGTAAAGTGCTGTGGTGTCATCGCTCATAGCAACTTCAAACTCATGGGCTCAAGTGATTCTCTTGCCTCAGCCTCCCTAGCAGCTGGGACTATAGGTGCGCGCCACAATGCCCAGCTATTTTTGTTGTTGTTGTTGTTTGTTTGTTTAGCAAGCCCGGGCTATGTTGGAACCCACCAGGCCCGGTGAATGTGGCTGGCGCCCTAACCACTGACACCCAGCTAGTACCTATATTTAATTAATTAAAATATTTTCTAAGTGTCTAACTTAAAATGCTTTCTGTTTAGAATCCTTTGTTTGAATTACTTTCTATTATAGGTGAGTATACTATTAAAAACTTAAAACAGAAATGTCATTTTGTTTTCTTCTTTTTTTCCTTTTTTAAATTTGAGACAGTCTGACTTTCTTGCCCCAGTAGAGTGCTGTGGCATCATACCTCATAGCAGTCTCAGACTCTTGGGCTCAAGCCATCCCCTTGATCCCCTTGCCTCAGCCTCCTGAGTAGCTGGGACTACAGGCACCTGCCACAATGCCCTGCTGTTTTTAAAGACAGGGTCTCACATTTGCCGAGGCTGATCTCGAACTCATGAGCTCCGTTGATCCATCTGCCTTGGCCTCCCAGAGTGCTGGGAATACAGACATGAGCCACCGCTCCCGGCCTTCTTTTTTTTTGTTCTTTCTTAAGTTCCCTAAGAGCTGGAATGTTTTCATTTTCTGTTTTTGTATTTTATTATTTAATACTAACCTAGAAAGTGTGAGTAGACACATTTGCATTATTATTTCCTTTATGGGTCAACAGAAAGAATTATGGTAGTTAATTATGGAAACAAATACGAGAGTTTGTATGAATTGACTGTTGCTACATTGGTGGCTATAGTAAAATAAGCCCTCAAACTTTTTTATTTCTGTAAGTAATAAGTCCTGAAATAAAGGCAGTGAATGAATATTTTCTGATGCAAATTAATAACTTGAGTTTTGTGAGAGTTACAGTTAGTGAGGAAGAAAACACAGAAACCCTCCAAAAATAAAACATACATATTTTTGTTAATTTTCAAACTAGAAATTCAAAGACTACATATTAGTCTTTGAAAATCAGAAATTTTTCAGGTGAAACAAAAATTTTTTTATTACTATTATTATTTTTTATTTATTTATTTTTTTTTTGAGGCAGAGTCTCACTCTGTTGCCCAGCCTAGAGTGCTGTGGTCTCAGCCTAGCTCACAGCAACCTCAAATTCCTTGGCTCAAGCAGTCTTCTTCCCTCAGCCTCCTGAGTTTCTGGGATTGCAGGCACCCACTGCAATTTTTCTAGTTTTAGTAGAGTTGGGGTCTCACTCTTGCTTATTAGCCTGGTCTTATACTCCTGACTAGAAGTGATCCTCCTGCCTCAATCTCCCTGAGTGCTAGGATATAGGCGTGAGCCACTGCACCTGGATAAATGAAACAAATGTTAAAAATATAAACATTTAAAATAATACTAAGTTCGTTGAATTATAATCAGGGAAATGGAAAGAATGGTGATGGTGGGAGGGCAGAATGAATTAATAAATACTATGTATTAGTCATCTGGTGATTACACTTTTAAGATTATTTAATGAAATTAACCAGTTGTTAAATTTTGAAACAGGCAGTCTTTCCAAACTTTCAAATGGTTTATAAATTGCCCTCTAGGAAATGAAGTCTTAGCTTTTTGTTAAAAGCTTAAGTGGTTGTTTTAAGTGGTAGTTAAGTCCTAGAGAAGGCTATAAAAACTTTTGTAGCCTACAATATAGCCTGTACAGTTTAGGTTAAAAACTACTTAAGTGTATTTAGGGGCAAGTCTGGAAAACTAATTAATAGTTCACAGCATTATTTTTTTCTGGAAAATGCATTTTGTGATTATGTGCCACAATGAAAATGAAATTGTTGGCACTTTAGCAGTTCTTTTGCCTCTCGGTATGAAGAAATCTAATTTAACTTCCTGCTTTAGGCTGTACTCCTGTCCCGGGCTACACCTTAAAATTTCAGAATCCCTGGCTCTACGGCCTGTGCCTCAAACAGCTAAGGTGCCAGCCACATACATTTGAGCTGGTAGGTTCGAATCCAACCCAGGCCTACCAAAACAATGACAGCTGCAACCAAAAAATAGCCGGGCATTGTGGCGGGCGCCTGTAGTCCCAGCTACTTGGGAGGCGGAGGCAGGAGAATCACTTGAGCCCAGAAGTTGGAGGTTGCTGTGATCTGTGATGTCACGGCACTCTACTCAGGGTGATAGCTTGAGGCTCTGTCTCAAAAAAAAAAAAAAAACAAAACTTCCCCTCTTCTTATTTACAAAAGGAAATGGAGAAACAAGTTACTCTCATCTGTAAAGATAGCTGCTGACAGCCCTCACATATAATAGATATTTGTCATTTTTGGAAAGCAGGTTTATTCTAGGCATGGCATGACTATATTGAGAAATACTATCTTATCTATTTAAAACTATTGCTGTATTTCCAGGGAAATCTTCCTCCGGGATATAAGATCACGCTAATTGATATTGGACTTGTTATTGAATATCTTATGGGAGGAACCTACAGATGTACCTACACTAGAAAACGTTTTCGATTAATATATAATAGTCTTGGTGGAAATAATCGGGTATGTAAAATTTGGCAGAGGTCTATGTATATGCTTTAAAATTAACTCCTGTACTTTAAACCTTAAGAATTAGATACATAGAAGGGTGAAAGTAGCATTGCCCTAAAAATACAAGATTTTCAACTATGATTAATTGAAATTATAAACCAATCTTACTTTGTGTGTGCTTATATAAATATATTTATTCAGATATATAAATTGATTTTTGAGATTTTATAAAATGTCAGAATATTTATATCCGTAAAAGTTAATAAAATCTCACTTTCAGAGGTCCGGCCGAAATACCTCCAGCAGCACTCCTCAGTTACGAAAGAGTCATGAGTCTTTTGGCAACAGAGCAGATAAAAAGGAAAAAATGAGACATAATCATTTCATTAAAACAGCACAGCCTTACCGACCAAAGGTATATATTTGAATATTATCCTTTCCAGGTTTTTATTTTGTTCTTCCTAAATTACTTAGTAATATTAAACAAAAAATTACTTGTTTTAATAAGAATTATCTTTTGTTTTCTATGACTTATATTTGAAACTATTTTCCCATATACAGAAATATTCATTGTAAGTTAATCATTCT
Source organism: Perodicticus potto (assembly GCA_963574655.1). Lineage (NCBI taxonomy): Eukaryota > Metazoa > Chordata > Mammalia > Primates > Lorisidae > Perodicticus > Perodicticus potto. The sequence goes on along the minus strand of CAUYRH010159548.1, from coordinate 28,242 downwards.
ACTAAGTTTTTCATATTTAGCTTTGGTAGTGACCAAATTAAATGTTTTGTTAAATTTACTTCTTTTATTCCATTTTTACTTGATTACAATAACATGCACGACAAAGGTATTATTGTAACTTTTATTTTATTAAAATTGTATCCTATCAGATGTTACTTCAAATATTTAGGTCCTTTCTTTAATATTGGAAAACATTTATTACAAAGATGGCTTTGGGAGTTGAGTGCTGTGGCATTATCATAGCTCACAACAACCTCAAACTCTTGGGCTGAAGAGATCCTCATGCCTCAGCTTTCCAAGTAGCTGGGACTACAGGCGCCTGCTGTAATGCCCAGCTAATTTTTCTCTAATAAAAGATAAGATGTCACTCTTGCTCAGGCTGGTCTCAAACTCCTGAGCTCAAGCAAATCTGCCTGTCTCAGATTCCCAGAGTGCTAGTATTATAGCCATGAGCCATCTTGCTCAGACTTACAAAGAACAGTTTTGTTGAAATAACATTTTTGTAAAATGAATTCTATAATGAAAATCAAGTTTACAGAATTTAGATATTTTGTTTTGTGCAGCTATACAAAGATGAATAATGTAAAGGATATTTTATAAAAATTGACATTAACATGAATGTCATTTGGCCTTATAACGAACCTTATGACATTTATTTTCCTCTGAAGATTGATACGGCTATCGAAGATGGAAAGAAGAAAAGAACCAAAGATGAAATTGTAGATATTGATGATCCAGAAACAAAGCGCTTTCCTTATCCACTTAATGAACTATTAATTTGGGCTTGCCTTATGAAGAGGCAGGTCATGGCCCGTTTTTTATGGCAGCATGGTGAGGAATCAATGGCTAAAGCATTAGTTGCCTGTAAGATCTATCGTTCAATGGCCTATGAAGCAAAGCAGAGTGATCTGGTAGATGATACATCAGAAGAACTCAAACAATATTCCAAGTAAGTGATATTTTATCATGAAAACATTTTAAAAATGCAAAATAGTGTTTGAATAGGTGGTATAGTGCCAGGTGATTAGTGGGGATGCATGTATATATGTATAATTTTATTGATGTAAGTAAGAAAAAATTATTTTTTAAATATATTGGCTGTTTTTTTAAATTCAGAATGAAAAATTTTCTGCCTATGTGTGTGAAAGAGGGGTTATTATATTTGGCAATGCAAGAGTTAAGTATTTCAGCAAGAAAGAAGAAATACCAGAAGTCATCTTAATAATTGCACAGAGTAGCAATTAGATTACGAAAAATTCCATTTGAAGTGGAGCCCAGGGGATTCAAGATTGAGATGTTTCTCATGATGATGAGGCTAGTCCCTAGTGACATTATTCTTCCTCTCTAATGGGTACCAACTTTTTCCTGTATTTGAAATACTATATAAAGACTTACATAAACAATACTTGTAATAGTGTCGTTTTCGGTTCCTTGTAAGACTATAGTTGTATTTCTAAAAGAAATTAGTCTGGATTCACCTTGTCAGTCTTGTGTTTAATGGAATATATTTTGATATTTTGTGATTTCCAGCTCGGTGCCCATAGCTTAGTGAGTAGGGCACTGGCCACATACACTGAAGCTGGCAAGTTCAAACCTGGCCCAGGCCTGCTAAACAACAATGACAACTGTAACAAAAAAACAGCCAGGCATTGTGGCGGGCGCCTGTAGTCCTAGCTACTTGGGAAGCTGAAACTAGAGAATCGCTAAAGCCCAAGAGTTTGAGGTTGCTGTGAGCTGTGACGCCATGGCACTCTACCGAGGGTGACATAGTGAGACTCTGTCTCAAAAAAAAAAAAGAGGCAGTGCCTGTGGCTCAGTCAGTAAGGTGCTGGCCCCATATACCGATGGTGGCGAGTTCAAACCCAGCCCCGCCGAACTGCAACAAAAAAATATCTGGGCGTTGTGGTGGGTGCCTGTGGTCCCAGCTACTTGGGAGGCTAAGGCAAGAGAATCGCCTAAGCCCAGGAGTTGGAGGTTGCTGTGAGCTGTGACACCACAACACTTCGCCAGGGACGATAAAGCGAGACTCTCTCTTTACAAAAAAGAAAATTATGATTTCCACATGGATTTAGATGTCTGAAAACATAGAGTTTCTATCCTCAGAATTCCATATGTGTGGCATTATTAAAAATTGGAAAATATTGTAAATGAATTTAAGAATAGTGATTTAAAATTGCAAGTTGTTAATCCAAATGTATTTTGGCTTTTTTCTTTTTATAGTGATTTTGGTCAATTAGCAGTTGAATTACTAGAACAATCCTTCAGACAAGATGAAACCATGGCTATGAAATTGCTCACTTATGAACTGAAAAACTGGAGTAATTCAACCTGCCTTAAGTTAGCAGTTTCTTCAAGACTTAGACCTTTTGTAGCCCACACCTGTACACAAATGTTATTATCTGATATGTGGATGGGAAGGCTAAATATGAGGAAAAATTCCTGGTACAAGGTATACCTTAGAAATAATTTGATAGGAAGTGTGTGATTGAAGACAGGGAACAGGAATTAGTCTAGAATCTAGATTTATAGTAAAATGACTTGATTTGTGAGAGTGATTGGGCAGTAGGAGAAGAGATTTCATGCTAAGTGGCATAATGGGTCCTTTTTTTCCTCCTTTGCCTAATTCTTGAACTTTGGGGGGGTGTTTATGATGTTATCCACTCTGAGCCAGAACTATGAGGGCAACAAATGAGAAATAACTGTAAATTGCAGCCCTGAGCAGCCAATGAAAAAGATTACTGCTTTATCAGGCCCGGTATGGTGGCTCATGCCTGTAATCCCAGCACTTTGGGGAGGCTAAGGCGAGTGGATTGCCTGAGCTGAGGAGTTAGAAACTAGCCTGAACAAGAGCGAGACTCCATCTCTTTAAAAAAAAAAAAAAATCTGGGCGTTGTGGCGGGCACCTGTAGTCCCAGCTACTTGGGAGGCTGCAGCAAGAGGTTTGCTTTAGCCCAAGAGTTAGAGTTGCTATGAGTTATGATGCCACAGCACTATGCCAAGGGCAGCAAAGTGAGACTCTATCTAAAAAAAAATAATAAAATTAACCGCTTTATGAAAGAATGATTCCTAAATTCTAAAATTCAAGTCCCCTATTTGCTAATTTGGTAATCTGTTATTTTTAAGTTACTTGAAGTATACTGATTGGATGAGATTATATATCCATATACCCATTTTATATTTATGGATAAATACATCCATGAGCCCAGTTTTTATGGCTAAGATTTTGGGTACCTCCAGTGATGTCATAGACACTGCTTTAAACTTCCCTTTTCATTCTCTTATATCTTTTTAAATAAGGTACAGAAATGTAGAAGGCAGGTATCAGGCAAGTAGTTTACCTGTAAGCCATTATAAGTGGTTAACAAACACTAATCATCTACTAAAGAATAAATAACAGAAACCCCTGTTACACAATTATAATTTCTTTATGCTTTAGAATTTTGCAAGTAATAAGTAAAGTTTTAGAAACAAACCTTCTTGTTTATAGAGGCACAAGCTGAGTAATCATGTTATGACATGGAACACTTGCAAAGAGATTTAGGATAAAATTAAGTGCACAGTGCCTTATAAGACTTGTATTTTGTTTAAACAAAAATATATTTTCAGAACATTGTAATCTGATTTTGTTTAAAATATAAGTCTATAATAATTATTGAATCTATTCTGTATCCTATTGTAATAGTCATACGTCTTACTTTTTAAAACAGTCCAACTATGCCTATTTAAATACAATATGTAAGTAAAAAATGAATCACTTATTTTTTTTCCCATGCTTTTAAGGGCAAAAAGGCTAACTAATAATCATAAGATATCTAATACATTTTTATTTTTATCTTATTCCTGAGTCGTTAATTTTAAAATGCAAACTTACTTTTTTTTTTTAATTTTAGGTCATACTAAGCATTTTAGTTCCACCTGCAATATTAATGCTAGAATATAAAACTAAGGCTGAAATGTCCCATATACCACAATCTCAAGATGCTCATCAGATGTCAATGGAAGATAGTGAAAACAACTTTCAAAACATAACAGAAGAAATACCCATGGTAAGGAAAAAAAAAAATTTAAATAAATATAAATTTATTGCAAGTAAGTATACAATAAAAATATATTTTTTTATTTTAGGAAGTATTTAAAGAAGTAAGGATTTTGGACAATAATGAAGGAAAAGATGAAATGGAGATACAAATAAAATCAAAAAAACTTCCAATCACACGAAAGTTCTATGCCTTTTATCATGCACCAATTGTCAAATTCTGGTTTAACACGGTATGTTTTTAAATTGCATGAGTATAATGTTTTTATTTATTTATTTATTTATTTATTTATTTATTTATTTATTTATTTTATGTAGAGAAAGAGTCTCACTTTATCGCCCTCGGTAGAGTGCTGTGGCGTCACACAGCTCACAGCAACCTCCAACTCCTGGGCTTAGGCGATTCTCTTGCCTCAGCCTCCCAAGTAGCTGGGACTACAGGTGCCCGCCACAACGCCTGGCTATTTTTCTGTTTTGCAGTTCGGCCGAGGTTGGGGTTGAACCCGCCACCTTTGGTATATGGGGCCAGCGCCCTACTCGCTGAGTCAAAGACGCTGCCCGAGTATAATGTTTTTAAAAGGTAGTTTTTAAGAGACCTTTGGTATATCTGTACTAATCTTGATACAACTTAGATCACTGAAAATTTACTTACTTCACATTTAAAAGAGCTCTAATTGGCCTGAGTAGTGGCTCACACCTGTAATCCTTACACTCTGGGAAGCTGAGGCGGGAGGATCCCTTGAGCTCAGGAATTCAAGACCAACCTGAGCAAGCAAGACTCTCTACTAAGAATAGAAAAATTAGCCGGGCATTGTGGTAGGCACCTGTAGTCTCAGCTACTTAGGAGGCTTAGATATGAGGATTGCTTGAGCCCAGGAGTTTGAGAATGCTGTGACCTAGGCAATGCCACAGTACTATAGTCTGGGCAACAGAGTGGGACCTCATGTCTCAAAAAAAAAAAAGACGTTCTAAGTTTGCCTTACTTTCGTCCAGATTGCCAACATCTAGAATGCCTCAAGCTGTCACCCTGGATAGAGTGCCATGGCATCACAGCTCACAGCAAACTCCACCTCCGGGGGTTAGGCAATTCTCTTGCCTCAGCCTCCCGAGTAGCTGGAACTACAGGCGCCCGCCACAATGCCTGGGTATTTATTTTATTTTGTTTTGTTTTTTTGTTGCAGTTTGGCCAGGGCCAGGTCCAAACCTGCCACCCTCAGTATATGGGGCCAGTGCCCTACAAATTGAGCCACAGGAGTAAATGACTACTTTAAAACATCTACTGCAAGTAGCTACAGGGATTTTTCTTTTCTTTCTTTTTTTTGACAAAGAGTCTCACTGTAGCCCGTGGTAGAGTGCAGTGGCGTCACAGCTCACAGCAACTTCAAACTCTTGGGCTCAAGAGATTTTCTTGCATCATCATCCTCAGTAGCTGGGACTACAGGTGCCCACCACAACACCTGGCTATTTTTTTTGTTATAGTTGTCATTGTTTGGCAGTCCCCAGGCCGAGTTCAAACACGACAGCCTTGGTGATGTGGCCAGGCTCCCTAGCCACTGAGCCCACAGATGCCGCCCATAACCTAGGTATAAGCTGAATGAATTGTATGGACTATGCTAAGAACATAAATCTGGCACCAAGCCTTTCTTTTCTTTCTTTACTGCAGTTTACTTCCCTAACCTGCTGTAGCTCAAATAAAGGATGATCAAGGATATGACTTATTCTAGGACTAGTGGGGGCAAGAGAGAGATGAGAGAATTCTTAGCCATAGTTTTTAAAAGGGCAAAGAGTATAGGTTTTTCTCCAAAATGAAATGAATCTTCACATGTTACTGTGCATAGACTGTCTGTTCCTAAAACTTTTTTTGTAAAGAATATCAAAGGCAAACTTCTATTACATAGAACAAATTCTCTTCACATATGTTTCCCTTTCTTGGGATTCAACTTTAGTGACTAGTAGGAGCTAGGAAAATACCATTTGTATTTCTTAGAAATACTATTTGGCTGGGAGAGGACTGTGGTAGGGAGTATGTGTTCCTTTATGATTATGATGATAAGTGCCCGCAATTTCATGCATTATGACAACCTAGGTATAATGTTGTTGTTGTTGTCGTCATTATTGCAGTTTGGCCGGGGCTGGGTTTGAACCTGCCACCCTCAATACATTATTTGTAGGCTGGCGCCCTACCCACTGAGCCACAGGCGCTGCCATGACCTAGGTATAATATAAGCTGAACGAATTGTATGGACTATGCTAAGAACATAAATCTGATTATAAAATTCTATAGGAAGTTGACAGTATTGTAATATAACACATTTTTACTCTGGGAGTATTTATACTTTGTCAAATGTAATATTTGCATTGAAGAAGAGACTTCTGTAACTTCTTTAATGATTGAGGTTGGGGAATAATTCACAGAGGTTCATTTTATCTATTTTGTGTATGCTTGAAAATGTACATAATAAAAAGGTTTTTTTATGACCAATTTTATATATATAACTTTTTCTTTTTATTAGTTGGCATATTTAGGATTTCTGATGCTGTATACATTTGTGGTTCTTGTACAAATGGAACGGTTACCTTCAGTTCAAGAGTGGATTGTTATTGCTTATATTTTTACCTATGCCATTGAGAAAGTCCGTGAGGTATGACTTTAAGTTTTCCTACCAGTAATTTATTGCATGCATGTAAGATTTTTTGTTTTGTTTTCCTTTGGGTGTATATGTGGAGTAGCTTGTGGGGGAGGGGGACATTTATAATTTCAATAAGTGATGACATTATAGAATTTTCTAAATTCTACATTCTATTTCTAAATGCTTATTTTTGCTATTCTAAAAATAATGGCACAAGAGTAGAAATCGGTGAGTAAACTGATTACTGTGTGACCATTACAAATGGTTTGTCTCAGAAACACAGCTTAGATTTTTAAAATTTCTTCAGTGTTCATATTTATGTTCTGGGCTACTCTTCAAAGAAAAGTATTAAATGTCCAACTAACCGATTGGGTAGGTAAATTACAAAAAGATTTTTACTTTGCTCTTATACTGCCTACTAAAATGTACTGTATTACCCACTGAATTGCTATTTAGACTTATATTCATCTCATAAAAGTTACTGGGTTAGGCTCGGTGCCTGTGGCTCAAGCGGCTAAGGCGCCAGCCACATACACCTGAGCTGGTGGGTTCGAATCCAGCCTGGGCCCGCCAAACAACAATGACGGCTGCAACCAAAAAAATGGCCGGGCATTGTGGCAGGTGCCTGTAGTCCCAGCTACTTAGGAGGCAAAGGCAAGAGACTCGCTTGAACCTGGGAATTGGAGGCTGTTACTCTATCCAGGGTGACAGCTTGAGGCTCTGTCTCAAAAAAAAAAAAAAAAAGAAGTTATTGGGTTAAATTATACATTTTCTAATATCTTGATTTTGAAGAAAAATATTTTTTCCTTAGATAAATTTTTGTACTTTGTATTCAAACTAGTAGCTACATATATGTTGTTTTATAACACATGTGCATAAATAATTCTGAATGACTTTATGTTTCTGCCTTACATGTAGAGAATTCGCAAAATTGCAAAAATAATTAGAAAGCATTGTAAATTTCTCCCACCTAGATATTATAGAAATTTTGTCTATTGAATAACTTAATTATACATTTTCTTTATTTTTTTGAGACGGAGTCTCACTTTGTCACCCTTGTGAAAGAGCTGTGGCATTATAGCTCTTGGGCACAAGTGATTCTCTTGCCTCACCCTCCCAAGTAGCTGGGACTACAGGTGCCCACCACAACACCTGGCTATTTTTTTTTTTTTTTTTTTTTGGTAGAGACAGAGTCTCACTTTATCGCCCTCGGTGGAGTGCTGTGACGTCACACAGCTCACAGCAACCTCCAACTCCTGGGCTTAGGCGATTCTCTTGCCTCAGCCTCCCGAGTAGCTGGGACTACAGGCGCCCGCCACAACACCCGGCTATTTTTCTGTTTTTGCAGTTCGCCGAGGCCGGGTTTGAACCCGCCACCTTCAGTATATAGGGCCAGTGCCCTACTCGATGAGCCACAGATGCCGCCCTTTTTGTGTGTGTGTGTGCGCGCGTGCGGTTTTTGGCCAGGGCTGGGTTTGAACCCGCCACCTCTAGCATATGGGACCAGCACCTTACTCCTTTGGCCACAGGTGCTGCCCACACCTGGCTGTTTTTAAGAGATGATCTCGCTCTGGCTCAGGCTGGTCTCAAATCTGTGAGCTCAGGCAATCCACCCACCTCGGCCTCCCAGAGCGCTAGGATTACAGGTGTGAGCCATCACATGCAGGTTTATACGTTTTAAGTCCTTCTGAGTGCTGTGGTCTATATGTTTATGAAATCTGTTGTTTTGCCAACTTATTTGGAAACTCAATTTGTTAAATGATAAAAGCAAGTTGCAGAGCATTTTTTCTTTTGCAAAGCATTTTTTAAAATTGTATTCAAACAATTCTGCAAGGATTCATGAAATAGTAATAATAGTGGTTGTCTCCAGTAGGAAGCATGATTAATTGGCTAAGAGAGAAGAGCAAAAAAGAGGTTTTTCGGTATTTATGATACACTATAATTTTTGGAGCTGTGGCTATATTACCCTTCCTCCCAAAAGATATTTTTAAAAATTGTTATATGCAAGAGAAGTAGAATGGGTATTAAATAAGTTAGGTAAATACAGCTACTTAAACTATTGAGTTACTTTCTGTAAAGAAAGCACCTTTGAAACATACTGCCCGAATATCCCATGTGTTGCTTTAATTGGAACTATAACACTTCTGAAAGTATTTTACTTTCCAGGCTAGAGAACTGTGTTGTAATCTAAGGTTTTCAGCTTCTTAGTTGGTGTTCTTGGTTGGGCAGGCCCCTTATTTATAAGAAGTGTCTATCTCAGCTGTCCTACTGTTCTGGTGATCAAACACACTATCAAATGACAAGATAACAGATAGAAAGCATTTTGAAACTTTAAAAGATAAATAAACTGCACTGTGACATAATTGAATGATATATATGTTTTAATAGTAAGAAATTGATTATACCTTTTTTTGTTCTTGTTAAACCTTTAGATCTTTATGTCTGAAGCTGGGAAGATAAATCAGAAGATTAAAGTATGGTTTAGTGATTACTTCAATATCAGTGATACAATTGCCATAATTTCTTTCTTTATTGGATTTGGACTAAGATTTGGAGCAAAATGGAACTTTGAAAATGCATATGATAATCATGTTTTTGTGGTTGGAAGATTAATTTACTGTCTTAACATAATATTTTGGTATGTGCGTTTGCTGGATTTTCTAGCTGTAAATCAACAGGCAGGACCTTATGTGATGATGATTGGGAAAATGGTAAGTTGAGAGAAGTCTGATGATACTTCTGGGCTTATTGATAATTTTTTCCTTAAAAATCACAAAAATGTGTTGTTATTAACGCATTTTTAATTGAACCGGTGTCTTGTTATTCCATTTTTATTTTTCTCATATTCTAAACTATCATTCCTTATCTGGTTTTGGTCACTTTTATAGTTATAGTACTTATCACAGTGCCTGTAAATATTTGTAGGTTCGAGGAATAAAGCCAGTAAAAGTAGGAGAAAGAAAAACGTTGAAATACCAAACATTCCCTCCATTTGGTTTTTTGTTTTGTTTTTTTTTTTTTTTTTGAGACAGAGTCTCACTATGTCACCCTTGGTAGAGTTCTATGGCATCACAGCTCACAGCAACCTCAAACTCTTGGACTTAAGTGATTCTCTTGCCTCAGCCTCCCAAGTAGCTGGCACCACAGGCTCCTGCCACAGTGCCCAGCTATTTTTTATTGCAGTTGTCATTGTTATTTCGCAGGTTTGAACCCACCAACCTCAGTGCATGTGGTTGACACTGTAACCACTGAGCTATGGGTGCCGAGCCTGGTCGTTCTATTCTTAAGATGTTTTCTTTTATTTTTATATCCTTATCAAGAGACAATAAATTTTAAAACTTGGTAATTATTCACCCAGTAGTTTTTCATGTTTATTATTCACTGTTACGTAAGAATAATATAGTAGCTTTTAGTATGTTGCCTCTGAACATTATAAAACTACATTTCTCTTTTTTACTTTACCAATTTTGCAGTTTAAATAATTTTATAATCTTAACTTGGGCTTGTCCCATATAAAATATTTTGGAAATAATATGGGACTTTATCTGATGTAGTTTATGGATTAAATTAATAAGTAGGGAACATAGCTAGGTGTGGAGGCTTTTTTTTTCCTTCAAAGCAATGAAATGCAGGCTTGGCACCCATAGCACAGTGGTTATGGCGCCAGCCACATACACTGAAGGTGGCGGGTTCAAGCCTGGCCCAGGCCTGCTGAACAACAATGATAATTGCAACCAAAAAATAGCGGGCTTTGTGGCGGGCGCCTGTAGTCCCAGCTACTTGGGAGGCTGAGGCAAGATAATCGCTTAAGTTCAAGAGTTTGAGGTTGCTGTGAGCTGTGACACCACAGCACTCTATCTACCAAGGACTACGTAGTGAGACTGTCTCAAAAAAAGGGAGGGGGGCAGTGCCTGTGGCTCAAAGGAGTAAGACGCAGGCCTCATAAGCCTGAGGTGGCGGGTTCAAACTCAGTCCTGGCCAAAAACTACAAAATAAATAAATAAATAAATAGATGGGAGTAAACAGGCACGACCTGACTGGAATTTCTTTTATGATAAGGAGGAGTTAGTTGGCAGTCACATTATATAAATAGAGTGTAGCCTGGGTTATGTAAGATATTGAAAAATGGGCAATCTGAACTTTTTTAGAGAATAAAAATGTATGAAAACCATTGAAGAGTTAGTTACCCCCCACCTCAGTTTTATTTTTCTTTTCCGTAGCAGAATAAGTTGCATTTCTTCTAGTAAGATTGTTCTTAAGATTTTCAACCAGTGGGGCAGTTTGAGAAGGTTGCACAAGAGTTTCTCATGTTCAACCCCAACTCTTTACACCCATCTTGTCTCATTATTAATGTTATTTGTAAGATACCACTAGCTAAACAAATACTGTCAATAGTTTATGTCTTTCAGTAACTTTCCCCTCTGTCTTACTGATCCAGACTTTTTTAAAATTTACATCCAGAATCCACATTATGTTCTTCATATAATATGCCCAATATTTTGCTCCTTACCATAGATTTATCCAAGTGGTAGGTTTTATTTTTTTAGATCTATTTGTTAACTTTAATGTGTAATTTTTTTATATTCTGAACTGAAAAGTCTAAAATATATTGGGCTGACACCTGCCATGAATTGCTTTTGGTTTTCAGGGGAGTAAAAGGCAAAATTTATAATAGAGTTGCTGCTTTTGTAAAAGTAACTTTTCTTTCCTCATTCTAAAACTTATATTCATTCTAGAAAATGATAGCAAATACAAACTGTTATTCAGAGGCATTCACTATTAACAGTTTGATGTATATCCTATCCTTCAGGACATGTATGTGAATGTATGTGATTATTTATGTCAGACTTCATGTGAGTAAATATATAATAGTTTTTTACCAAAAATCGACATAAATATATGCTGTCTCAATTATTTTTCAATATCTGTCTCATTTTAATAAATATAAAAATCTATTCCTAGGAATTTCTGAAACTCAGTCTTGAAAAATCTCTTTCTTCAAAGTTAAATCTGTCTTCTGGAGTAATCCCAGTAAGCTCACAAGATTATCTTTGTGTCATGAAAATAAGGTTTTAAAGTTTTTCAGATATAAAGTTTTGTTATTGTATTTGCTTTTTCACACTGCACATCTCTCCTCCAAGGTAATTCAGCTTGCTTCTCCCAGTTAGAAATTATTGGTCTACCATTTGTCACATCAAGTACTCATTCATCCATTTTGACTGTCAATTGGTATTTTAAGAAAAAATGGGCAAGTTAAGATTTTGGGGGAAGAATTGGTTTGAGCCTAACTTTCTAGTATGTGAAAAGGCACACCAGCTCTTACTGTTTACCAGATTTAGTGACATAATGGTAACAGGTTAATGTAATGGTAATGTACATGAGTGTTCTGGAGGTATGGTAGTAATAAAGGATGGAGATGAGAAAAGTAGAAGGAACCACAGGAAAGTGAGCTCTCTGGATTTCCTTCTCACTCTTCTCTCAGATCTGCTTATCCTCTGTTCTCAGTTATAGGGCGTTTGAATAGATCATTTTCTTCTTTGTGGTTTTCTTTAGAACCCCTCTGTCAGTATGTCTTTCCCCTTGCTAATCAGGCATGTATCCCATCATTGTCTTTTTGCTATCAGTGCTGTCTTACCTTTACAACTTCTTCAAAACTTCATAATGGCTAACATTCTTTCTAACTTCCTCCCTCCCTCCTTTCCTCTTCTTTGGTCTCTGTCACCCTGGGTAGAATGCTGTGGCGTCATAGCTCACAATAACCTCAAACTCTTGGGCTCAGGTGATCCCCTTGACTCAGCCTCCCAAGTAGCTGGGACCATAGGTGCCCACCACTACTACTGGCTAGTTTTCCTATTTTTAGTAGAGATGGGGGTCTCACTCTTGCTCAGGTTAGAAAGGTTGTTCTGGTTTCAAACTCCTGAACTCAAACAATCCACCCACTTGGCCTCCCAGAGTGCTAGGATTACAGGTGTGAACCACTGCCCTGGCTACATTCTTTTATCACTGTGTGTCTTTTTTGTGCTAAGGAGTTACACTAAGCTGGGGCTACAAAGATAAATAAGACAGCGCCGTTCCTGGTGGAATTCAACAATTACATCTATAAGACTTTATTGAAAAATATAATAAACTTGTGTGAAGACAGAAGAACTAAGAGCTAATTCTGTACACTCTTTTTTTTTTTTTTTTGAGACAGAGCCTCAAGCTGTCCCCCTGGGTAGAGTGCCGTGGCATCACAGCTCACAGCAACCTCCAACTCCTGGGCTCAAGCGAGTCTCCTGCCTCTGTCTCCCAAGTAGCTGGGACTACAGGCACCCGCCACAATGCCTGGCCGTTTTTTTGGTTGCAGCTGTCATTGTTGTTTGGCGGGCCCAGGCTGGATTCGAACCCGCCAGCTCAGGTGTACATGGCTGGCGCCTTAGCCCATTGAGCCACAGGCGCCGAGCCTAAGAGCTAATTCTGTCAAGAAGGTTTTCACAAAGACTATGGAGTTTCAGAAGAGTTTGGAATATAAATAGGATTTTTTTCCTTACCAGGAAATTTCTAACCAGAGGAAACAGCTTTGAAAAACATGATATAAAAGATTACCAAAAAAAAAAAAATCTTCCTCACATTTTATATCTTCATTAGAGATCAGACTAATGAAAATTCCATGGTAATGGGCAGCGCCTGTGGCTCAGTGAGTAGGGTGCCAGCCCCATATATTGAGGGTGGCAGGTTCAAACCCACCCGGCCGAACTGTAACAAAAAAGTAGCCAGGTGTAGTGGTGGGTGCCTGTAGTCCCAGCTACTCCAGAGGCTGAGGCAGGAGAATCACCTAAGGCCCGGGAGTTGGAGGTTGCTGTGAGCTGTGCGACACCACAGCACTCTACTGAGGGTGATAAAGTGAGACTCTGTCTCTACAAAAAAAAAAGGAAAAAGAAAATTCCATGATAAATGTTAAATTTCTCCTACTCATTCTATATATATTATACATTCAATCTAAGAATTCTTTTAGATATGAACAAACTAAGTATATGAATATTTTTAATTAAATTTAGATTAAGGAAGGTTGTCAGATAGGTTTTATGTGAGAAGTTGTGGAAACTAGAGACCTCTATGAATTATCAGCCGTAGGCCTTGAATGATTTTTTTTTTTTTTTTAAGAAACAGAATCTTACTTTATCACCCTCGGTAGAGTGCCATGGCGTCCCAACTCATAGCAATCTCCAGCTCCTGGGCTTAGGCAATTCTCTTACCTCAGCCTCCCAGTAGGTGGGACAACAGGCACCTGCCACAACGCCCAGCTATTTTTTTGTTCTAGTTTGGCCAGGGCTGGATTTGAACCTGCCACCCTTGGTATGTGGGGCCAGCACCTTACCCACTGAGCCACAGGCACCACCCCTTGAATGATTTTAGGTTATTTTGGTACAATGTGGTTTTATTTTAAATATTTGACTTGGCTTTTTCTTTTATTTATTTATTTGAGACAGAGTCTTACTATGTCGCCCTCAGTAGAGTGCTGTGGTGTCACACATAGCTTACAGCAAACTCCAACTCTTGGGCTTAAGTGATTCTCTTACCTCAGCCTCCCAAGTAGCTGGGACTACCGGTGTCTGCCACAATGCACAGCTATTTTTTGTTGCTCTTGTTTAGCTGGCCTGGGCCAGGCTCAAACCCGCCACCTTTGGTGTATGTGGCTGGTGCCATAACCACTGGGCTACAGGCGCTGAGTCGGCTTTTTCGTTAAATACAGATAAATGTTTGTATTCCAGAGTGTATCAAATAACATAATAATATTTCAGAGAGTTTTTTTTCTTTTAAGATCTTTTAACTCAACATTTTGTTTATTGAAAACATACATCCTTTTAGTAATCCTCTCCAATGAAGGCATTATTTTACCATTTTACAAACAATAGAACTTAAATAAGAAATGTGGGGAGTGTTAGGACTCTGTAAGTCACAAAGCTCCATCTCTGAATTAAAAAAAGAGAATTTATTTGTTCATTTAACAAAATTTAAAGATGAAGGATCAAATCTAATTTCTTCATTTAAACTGATACTTTAAGACCCTCAGCAGCTATTGGCACAACTTCTCTTTCTAAGTTTATGCCCTATAAAATTGTTTCATTCAACCTAAACTACTGATTGTCCCCTTACATTTCACATCTTGCCTTCCATTTCTTGTCACATGTTTATTTAAAATACACATGAAAATGTGATAATATTTTAGAATAATTTATCATTACAATTATTGCTTGCGGTAGATTAAAGCATGTCTTTATTATAAATGTAGTCTTGGTGCATAAGGGTTTTCCCTTCATATTATTAATCATGGAGGAATATTACATATTGCTAGAATGAGAAAGCATTCAATTTCTTTTTTTTTTTTTAATTTTTTGTACTCTCTGGCCTAAGTTAAGAGAAACGTTTTTGGGTTTCTTGGTGTT
The DNA here is from genome assembly GCA_963574655.1 of Perodicticus potto. Taxonomy (NCBI): domain Eukaryota; kingdom Metazoa; phylum Chordata; class Mammalia; order Primates; family Lorisidae; genus Perodicticus; species Perodicticus potto. The sequence goes on along the minus strand of CAUYRH010159548.1, from coordinate 13,150 downwards.
TTTTTTTTTTTTTTGGTTTGTTTGTTTGTTTTAATATGATTTATTTGTTTATTTATTGTTGCAGTTTGGCCAGGGCCAGGTTTAAACCTGCCACCCTCGGTGTATGAGGCCGGTGCCCTACTCACTGAGCCACAGGAGCTGCCCCAATTTTTAGATAGAAATGTGGAAAACTTGTATACCTAAATAAGAAGATGGGAAGTAAATTTTTATTTTTAGTATTTTACTTAATTCTTTGAATTCCCTCATGATTGTGTCAAAATTTACATTGTGATTTAACAATGAAAATTATTTTTCTGTGATTTATTAGATTTTAGCTCGATTAGGCTGTTTTTTGATTTTATTGGATTTAACAAATTACAAACTACCTAACTTGCAAAAGTTTTTGTTACCCAAACACTGGTATCCCTTTTTTCAACACCCAGGTTAGTAATTCAGTCTGCTGTTTTGTTTGGCTCCTCGGAGGTTTTCATAACTCAGAACATGGCAGGGTTCAGGATAGGTTGGAAGTATTCCCCTTTTTTTGTGAAGCGGGCAAAGGAAAAGTATTGAAGGCAAGATGGCAAAGAAAGCCTTCTTCTCCATTATAAGAACAGAGGAGCTTTAGGAAAGGGCACTAAGTCTGCCCACGTGTCTGTACATTTGAAAAATCTTCATGTATCCCAGAGATAGGCAGGCCCCAGTGAACCAGCGGTAAAGATGCCCATGACTTGTCTAGCTTCATAGATTTTTTTTTTTTTTTTTTAATATACTCTGGATGTTTCTGTAGTGCTGAGATTTTTTTCTGGAAGTTATTAGGAAAAAAACAATGGCCAGGCACAATGGCAAATGTCTATAATCTCAGTTCTTTGGGAGGTGGGTGGACTGCTTGAGACCCTGTCTCTCCACTTCCCACAAAAAGCTAGCTATAGCGACATGTACCTGTAGTCCTAGCTACTTGGAAGGCTGAAACAGAACTTTTGAGCCCAGGAAATCAAGGTTACAGTGAGCTAAGATCATGCCACTGCACTCCAGCCTGGGGGACAGAGCAAGATCTATCTCAGAAAAAGGGTGCGGGGGGTACGGGTAGGGGAAATAAAAAATAACTTTTAAAATTTATTTATTTATTAGAACATCAGAAACCTATTTTAAGATGAAATTATCATAGTATTTGAATTTTCTTGTATTTTAACAGTGTTCTTTTTTTTAACAGGTGGCCAACATGTTCTACATAGTAGTGATTATGGCTCTTGTATTACTTAGTTTTGGTGTTCCCAGAAAGGCAATACTTTATCCTCGTGAATCACCTTCTTGGACTCTTGCAAAAGATATAGTTTTTCATCCATACTGGATGATTTTTGGTGAAGTTTATGCGTATGAAATTGATGGTAAGGATTTTATGTTAACAAATTCATCTTTTGGTTATTTTACTTTTTAGAATCAGTATTGCATTGTTGTAATATTGCATATTTTCAGAAGTCAACCTCAGCCATCTCCCGCAAAGGCAATAGTTAACTCCAGAAGAAACACAAGAATTAAGTGAAAAATAGTATTTGAGAATTTTACTAGCTACAAGTAAAGGAAATCTGGCTTAAATTGGTTTACCCAATAAGGACATTTATTGGTTCATAACAAAGTTCAGAGATCGAGTGTTCTTCAGAGTTGGTTAATTCATAGCTAAGGACCCTTGTTCTTTTGTATCCCACTGCTTTACAGACATGATACCTGATTCATACAGATTTCTGCTACAAGATTGTTACTAGCAACAGGAAGACAAGAAACTTGATCCACAGTTCTCTTCAGAGGAAAAAAGTTCTTTCAAAAAATTTCCCCTTTTGAACCTGTTCTTTTATCTTGTTAATTCAAGTGCGCTTCAGCCTGCCCATCTCCAAAATGGTTACCAGCAAGGGGGATAAGATTGCCATGATTACCCCAGACCAGTCAGGGTGGATTGGATATTGAGGAGTCAAAATGTTAATGACAAAAATAAAGATTCTATGTGAATCTGGGTTTTTATGTGTGTGTGTTTGAAACAGTCTTAGTCTGTCATCCTGGGTAGAATGCCATGGCGTCATAGCTCACACCAAGCTCAAACTCTTGTGTTCAAGCAGTCCTCTTGCCTCAGCCCCCTGGAGAGGCTGTAGTTGGGACTACAGATGCCTGCCACAATGCCCAGCTGGTTTTTCTATTTTTGGTAGAGACAGGAGTCTCATTCTTGCCTCTGACTGGTCTTGAACTTCTGAGCTCAGGTGATCTACCACCTTGCCCCCAGAGTCCCTGTGTGCATCTTAAAGAGCTTACCGCATGTTGAGCTTTCAAGAGATGAGAGATTTTCAAGATTGCTATAGAAATTTGTGAGTATTTTCTCTTGATAAGCTAATCAATGACAACACTCCCACCTACCCAACCCTATTTTTAAATAGAATATTAAAAACAACAGACTTAGAGAATTTTAAGTCTGTTGCACAATTTTGTTACTTTTCACATTTTGACTCTTACTTGTCTTAATGAAGTTAGATAATTTGTGGGCATAGACCATACTGCCATCTTTCAGGGATATCTTCTGAACTCAGCTTCTAGTTATAGAATCTTTTTGTTAGCTGTCTCCCTTAGCCTTTCTTCTTTCTTCACTCTTCTTCTACTGCCATCTTGTTTCCTCCCCACATATTTATGGTTAATAAGGTCAAGGGCCGTTCATGTGGTACGATGATTGTAGTTTGGTTGGTGGCTGGCCATGTGGAAGATTGTAGTCATTCATTGTTCTCAGCTGGTAGTTAAAATAGATTAACTACCTTATCAGATTTTGTGTATATTGACTTCTTGGCCAGTGTCGTGTTCAGCTTTTCATTGTCTGCTGTTTTTCTTTTCTTTTTTTGAGACAGAGCCTCAAGCTGTCGCCCTGGGTAGAGTGCTTTGACATCACAGCTCACAGCAACCTCCAATTCCTGGGCTCAAGCGAGTCTCCTGCCTCTGCCTCCCAAGTAGCTGGGACTACAGGCGCCCGCCACAACGCCTGGCCATTTTTGGTTGCAGCCGTCGTTGTTTGGAGGCCCGGGCTGGATTTGAACCCGCCAGCTCAGGTGTATGTGGCTGGCGCCTTTGCCCGTTGAGCCACAGGTGCCAAGCCGTCTGCTGTTTTTATGATGATGTAGCTGTAGTTGTCTATAAAGCACTAGATACCGTTTTTATTTTTTATTTATTTTTTTAAATTTTATTTGTTTTTTCAAACTCTTGTGTCGAGGGTGACTTTCAATAGATCGCAGTGAGGGAGCTGCTGTGCTACATATGAAACCCCGACCCAGAAGCAGGTCGTCTACGAATGGTTTAGCACCAGGTTCTCCATGAACGTGCATTGTGTGATGGGTGAGGGGGCGGCCGCCTTTCCGGCCGCACCCCGTTTCCCAGGACGAAGGGCGCTCCGCACCTGACCCCGGGGTCTGCGGCGCACGGCGGGGATGGCAGGGGACCGGCTATCCAAGGGCAACCGAGGCTCCCGTGGCGCTGCCCTACCGTTCCGCCTGGGCGGGATTCTGACTTAGAGGCGTTCAGTCATGATCCCACAGATGGTAGCTTCGCCCCATTGGCTCCTCAGCCAAGCACATACATAGATACAGTTTTTAGTTTCTGTATTCTCTTTCTTGACTATTTGCCTCTATAGACTAATATGAATAAAATGGAAATAAATTCATAAAATTAAAGGATGAAAGGAACTTATTAATTTGTCTGTAAACCATTAAAGCAACAATACAGACAATACGAGAATTTCATAATGTATATATTTTAAAACAATTACCAGACACCAAGTGCTAAGTGTAGTACAAATATTCATATAGGACATGTTACTGGCTCCGTGCCTGTGGCTCAACGGGCTAAGGCACCAGCCACATACACCTGAGCTGGTGGGTTCAAATCCAGCCCGGGCCCACCAAACAACAATGACAGCTGCAACCAAAAATGGCTGGGCATTGTGGCGGGCGCCTGTAGTCCCAGCTACTTGGGAGGCGGAGATAGGAGACTCGCTTGAGCCCAGGAATTGGAGGTTGCTATGAGCTGTGATGCCACAGCACTCTATCCAGGGTGACAGCTTGAGGCTCTGTCTTAAAAAAAAAAAAAAAAGAACACGTTACTAATTGATGAATATTTAATTCTAATCTTACCCAGGTTAGTTTTACTTTATAGCTTGTAACTATGGTGGGAATTAAAGCTCTTCCTTCCTTATTTGTTTTCTGCTATGTTCTGGCTTTAGGAATATTCTGAGTCGGGGCAATGAAAAGCAAGAAATTCAAATCTAATCACGGTATATTTGAGAAGCACTTCAACCTAGATTTTTTTTTTTTTTTTGGAGACATGGTCTCATCACCCTCGGTAGAGTGCCGTGGCGTCTCAGCTCACAGCAACCTCCAACTCCTGGGCGTAGGTGATTCTCTTGCCTCAGCCTCCTGAGCAGCTAGGACTACAGGCACCCGCCACAATGCCTGGCTATTTTTTGTTGCTGTTTGGCTGGGGCCGGGTTTGAACCTGCCACCCTTGGTATATGGGGCCAATGCCCTACCCACCGCGCCACAGGTGCTACCCTTCGACCTAGATTCTTTTTCACCCCACTTTTGTGACATAAGTTCAGTAAACTTTATGTTACAAGGTTTGCTATACTCTTAGGCCTCAGGTATTTTTATTACAGAAATGTTGTAGTATGGCTGATCCAGAAATTTTGCCTGCCTTGATGCTCCTCAGGCTAAACCCTCTCTTGAATGGTAAATACAACACCTAAATATACTTCCCTTATGATAGAACTGATAGCACCCACATTCCGCACAAAATCCTTTGTGTTGGGATACTTTTAAGCCAGAGTTCATATCAAAACTTTTAAGTGAAATAAGTATAAACACTGATCGATAGCAGTTAAGGTGAATAACTGTAATTTCTTTTTCTTTTTAAAGCGTGTGCAAAAGATTCCACTATCCCTCAGATCTGTGGTCCTGGGACGTGGTTGACTCCATTTCTTCAAGCAGTCTACCTCTTTGTACAGTATATCATTATGGTTAATCTTCTTATTGCATTTTTCAAGTAAGAAGTTTATTTATTTGCTTATTATAACTAAATCAAGTAATGTATTATTCTATTTATTTTTAAGGCAATCAGTAGAATTTTTTACCTAAAAATTTTGTTGAGGCTTCAACTGTTAATATTATATTTGAAAATTACAAATAAGACATGCTTTTTCAAATAAAATGAGTTCCAAATTTTGTCTCCATTATTTTTCAACATGGAGTTTTTGTTTGTTTTTTAGAGACAGAGTCTTAATTTATCGTCCTCAGTAGAGTGCTGTGGCATCACAGCTCATAGCAACCTCCAACTTCTGGGTTTAGGCGATTCTCTTGCCTCAGCCTCCCGAGTAGCTGGTAACACAGGCGCCCACCACAACACCCAGCTATTTTAGTCTCACTTGATCGCCCTCAGAAGAGTGCCGTGGCATCACACAGCTCACAGCAACCTCCAGCTCTTGGGTTTAGACGATTCTCCTGCCTCAGCCTCCCAGATGGCTGAAACTACAAGTGCTCACCACAACATCCGGCTGTTTTTTGTTGGAGTTTGGCCAGGGCTGGGTTTGAACCTGCCACCCTCAGTATACGGGGCCAGTGCCCTGCCCACTGAGCCACAGGCGCCGCCCCCAACATGCAATTTTTTTTTTTTTTTTTTTTTTTTTGAGACAGAGCCTCAAGCTGTCACCCTGGATAGAGTGCTTTGACATCACAGCTCACAGCAACCTCCAATTTCTGGGCTCAAGCGAGTCTCCTGCCTCTGCCTCCCAAGTAGCTGGGACTACAGGCGCCCGCCACAATGCCTGGCCATTTTTTGGTTGCAACCGTCATTGTTATTTGGTGGGCCCGGGCTGGATTTGAACCTGCCAGTTCAGGCGTACGTGGCTGGCACCTTTGCCTGTTGAGCCACAGGCACCGAGCCAACATGCAATTTTTTTAACAAATTTTATCTTTAGGATTTTTTTCTGCTGTCAGGGAATACACATTCAATATAGAAAACAGGCAAACGGAAAACTCCTCAGTAATCCTCCTATTACTATTTTGTTATACATCTTTCTATAATTTTTATGACTATAAACCATTTTTTCAAAAATAATACTCTTATATTATGTACTATTTTTGACTGAGCAGAACATTGTGAACATTATCCAATCAGTAAATACCCCTCTCCAACCTTTTTGTTTGTTTTTGTTTTTTGAGACAATCTTGCTCTGTTGTAGTGCAATGGTATCATCATAGCTTAGTGAAACTTCAAACTACTGGGCTCAAGTAATCTTCCTGCCTCAGCCTCCAGAAATGGCTATCATAAGACCATAATTTTTCTAGCCAATATGTCTTATTGCTTAATTAGATTGTAATTTTTACTTCCAAACCCCACGTTATGGCTAAATCTTAAGAAAATACTTAAGTATTTCCTCAGAATATTTTATTAAATGTTAACTGGTATGTGTACTTTTAAGGTTTTTGTTTGTTGGGTTGGTTGGTTTTTTTTTTTTTGAGACAGAGTCTCATTATGTTGCCCTAGATAGACTGCCATCATAGCTCACAGCAACGCAAACTCTTGGGCTTAAGCAATTCTCTTGCCTCAGCCTCCCGTGTAGCTGGGACTACAGGCGCCCGCTACAGTGCCCAGCTATTTTGTTGTTGTCGTTATTGCAGTTGTCATTGTTGTTTAGCTGACCGAGCTAGGTTAAAATCCTGCACCCTACCCACTGAACTATGGGCGCTGCCAACTTTTAAGGTTTTTACACTTAAATCAAAATAAGCCTATCCTCTCACTCCCTTGCCCACACTAAGTTTTTTTTTGTTTTGTTTTTGGCTCCCAATTTGATAGTATTAAGTATAGTCTAGATAATAGGATTTCGTTTTTATTTGCACTGATTCCGCTACTACTAAGATTGACTGTTGTCTTATGTTTGACATTCATATATAGCTTTTTAAAGCTTAAAATGAAGTAATTTTTCTGCTCATTTGGGGGAAGTTGTGATTATGGTCTTCAGAAGTACTAACTTTTTGCCTTATATGCTTTTTCCATGTATTTCATCCAGGTCTCATGTGCTTTTTGTCTTATTCATGGAAGGATACTCTTTTGATCCTTATTGAGTACCCAATTCAGTAAAGTCTTTAGTATTTAAAACTTTTAAGATACCGGCTCAGTGGTTAGGGTGCCAGCCACATACACCAGGGCTGGCGAGTTCGAACCTGGCCCAGGCCTGCTAAACAACAAAGACAACTACAACAACAAAATAGCCAGATGTTGTGGCAGGCGCCTGTAGTCCCAGCTACCTGGGAGGCTGAGGCAAGAGAATCACTTAAGCCTAAGAGTTTGAGGTTACTGTGAGCTGTGATGCCCCATCACTCTACCGAGGGCAACATAATGAGATTGTCTCCAAAAATAAATAAATAAATAAAATGTTTTAAGATAGGATTAACTAAGTTTTATTATTATTCTAGCAATGTGTATTTGCAAGTGAAAGCAATTTCCAATATTGTATGGAAGTACCAGCGTTACCATTTTATTATGGCTTATCATGAGAAACCAGTTCTGCCTCCTCCACTTATCATTCTTAGCCATATAGTTTCTCTCTTTTGCTGTATTTGTAAAAGAAGAAAGAAAGATAAGACTTCAAATGGACCAAGTAAGTACAATTAAGTACAAGTTATTCAAATGGTATCATTTTGTCACTTCATAATACTACACTGAAGGCTGTGTATTGATTTTATTCAGAAGATTTAGTTGATTAATATTATTTTAAAGGCTTTTGTTAAATTTGCCTAAACATAAAGGATTTTTTTTTTTTTTTTTTTTTTTTTGGAGACAGCATCTTCCACTGTCATCCAGGCTACAGTGTAGTGGTGTCATCATAACTCACAGCAGCCTCAGACTCCTGAGCTCAAGCAGTCCCCTACTTCAGCCTTCTGAGTAGCTGGGACTATAGGTACCCATCACACTGCTCAGACATATGCTAGTGCGCCCAGCATTTTTCTATTTTTAGTGGATACAATCTCGCTCTTGCTCAGCTGGTCTCAAACTCTAGACCTCAAAAAATACACTTCAGCCTTCCGGAGTGCTAGAATTATAGGTGTGAGCACCTGCACCTGGCCCATAAAGGAATGTTGAAGTGGATTATGCTATCTATAAAAGTGGATTTAGTATTAAACTCCTCTTTGAGAATGGCATCACAGTTTGCTTTTGTTAAAATGGTAACATTTTTTGCTATTGTACAAAACATGTTTGCTGCTCTATAAAAACAATCACAATTTTAGTTCATTGTGTATAGTACTGTAAGATTTAACCACCATGTCACGTTGTACTTAAAATTTATTTGACAGTGACTTTCTGTTCTACCAAATAAGTTCTTAATTTCCTCTGACTGGAAACACATATGTAAGGGAGAAGTTAAGGGTTGGGGGGCTGTTGTATATGGAAGGAAAATTAGAAAAGGAGAGAGTACCTCAAAGTATTCTTGGAGAAAAGGAAGAAAGATCTTGGCTAGTGCTTTAGAAGCAAAGAAATAAAAAGAAAAAAGTGTAGGTGATAGGTATAGTTTTACAAACCCTCAGTAATTCACAATATGTGAGCTAAAGAGCTTGATAGCTCTTCATTGATTATTTTTTTTCCTTTCTCTTCCTTAGAACTTTTCCTAACGGAAGAAGATCAAAAGAAACTTCACGATTTTGAGGAACAGTGTGTTGAGATGTATTTTAATGAAAAAGATGACAAATTTCATTCTGGGAGTGAAGAGAGAATCCGTGTCACTTTTGAAAGGTTTGGGACGCCCTTCATGTTTTAGTTATGTCTCTGATATGTGATCATTGTTCATTTTGCTTTGTCAAATGAATAAGCCTAGTAATAGTTTTTCTTTATATATTGAGAAGACAGTTCAATTGTAATATTTTGTTTAACTCATAAGTCAGTGTTGTATTTTTTTGACCCTAATTACAGAAGATAGAACAGTTAATGTTCTTAACTATTTGGGAGGAGCAAAGTAAAAATCTCCTCACTATTTCATAGCATTTATTTCTTTCCATTGGCCTTGTTACATTTTGGAAGCTTTATGGTATTTGTGTAGTTACAGTCAGGGTTCTGATAGTTCTATGTATATGTAGCTCTATACACATTTTTTGTGTTACTTTGGTGTGAGTAAATAGGAATAAATAGTCTGTGGAACAAAAGTGTTTTTTAAAATCTTAGATTTTAGAATGATTGGATTAGCACTGGATCCTTTTTAAATGTAAGGTATGCTTAGTATAAATAAATAATCATACATTATTTTCTGTCTTCTCTTGAGAACATGTAAAATTTTTCTCTTTTTACCGTTATTATTTGAGACTACAAAAAAGAATGTCTGCTTTAATTTTTAGCATTTATAAAAAGCCTGTTTCTCCCCTACAGAGTGGAGCAGATGTACATTCAGATTAAAGAAGTTGGAGATCGTGTCAACTACATAAAAAGATCATTACAGTCATTAGATTCTCAAATTGGCCACTTGCAAGATCTCTCAGCCCTGACTGTAGATACATTAAAAACACTTACTGCCCAGAAAGCTTCAGAAGCTAGTAAAGTTCACAATGAAATTACACGAGAATTGAGCATTTCCAAACATTTGGCTCAAAACCTTATTGATGATGGTCCTATAAGACCATCTGTATGGAAAAAGCATAGTGTTGCAAATATGCCTAGCTCCTCTCTTCCTCAAGGTGAACTTGAAAGTAATAATCCTTTTCTTTGTAACATTTTTATAAAAGATGACGAAGATCCCCAAGGTAACATATTTGGTCAAGATTTACCTGTAATAACCCGGAGAAAAGAATTTAATTTTCCAGAGGCTGGTTCCTCTTCTGGTGCCTTATTCCCAAGTGCTGTTTCTCCTCCAGAACTGCGACAGAGACTACATGGAGTAGAACTCTTAAAAATATTTAATAAAAATAAAAAACTAGGCAGTTCATCTAATAGCATACCACATCTATCATCCCCACCAGCCAAATTTTTTGTAAGTACACCATCCCAGCCAAGTTGCAAAAGCCACTTGGAAACCGTAACCAAAGATCAAGAAACTAAAGCTGCAGAAGGAGATAATATAGAATTTGGCGCATTTGTAGGTAAGTTTGGCAAACTGGTACTGTCTGTATATTAAAATTATTTGCTTTTATTCATTTAATAAATTATAATTTAATAATAAATTATAACTTAATTCATATTAATATTATTTACTTTTCACCTTACAAATAAAAATTATCACCTTCAAAAGAACAATAATTGATAAAAACGTGCTGTGTTACAGTGAACTATCTATCCATAGAATACGATTCTAAATTTTCTTTTGTTTTTTTTGGCCAGATGCTGGCATGGAGGCTCTAAAATATTTCAGAGTAAACAAAAGTGGAAGAAATAGATTGAATTGGGCTGGAAGAGTTATGTTGGCACATAAACTTTGGTGCAATTCACTACAATAACAACTGTATGGAAACTGATTTGGGTTCTGCCTCTTGAAGAAAAGCATCTTCAATTGAATTCAATCAACTCCGGTTGAATGAACCCTGAGTGATTCATAAGTGTTAGGTAGTTAGAGAACAATAGAAAGGTATAGGGGAGGGTAGACACAACTGGAAAAGAGCAGTGCCTTATAAATAGAATGACTATATAATTTTCATCGAAACCAGGGCTCTTTGAGAGTGAGGATTCACTGTTAACAATTACATTAGGAGAACAAGGAATTCCAGGGATCCTCTTAGAAACTGGGTATTTATGGCCTACACACTTATATATCAAAAGAAGTAGAAAGGAATGGTTTATTCTTTTTCTTTTTTTCTCTTTGAGACAGTCTCACTCTCTTCCCCAGGCTAGAGTGCTATGGCATCAGCTTAGTTCACAGCAGAACTCCTGAGTTCAAGTGATCTTCTTGCCTCAGCCTCCCAAGTAGCTGGGACTCAGACACCCCCCACAATGCCCTCTAGTATTTCTATTTCTTGAGCTCAAGCAATCTTCCCACCTTGGCCTCCCAAGAGTGCTAGGATTACATGCATGAGCCACTGCACCTGGCTAAAAGTAATTATCCTTACACCTATGGTAACATAAATAGGATAAGAACAGGAAGAAATTTTTTTTAGCAATAACACATTAATGACCTTAATGAAAACTATTGTGGTCAAAAGAAGTGATGGAGGAAAAGCCAGAATACAGTGGAAAAAAGTACAAATGGGAAGAAAGAAGGTAATGGGAATGACTAGGGTTGACTCTTTGAAAATTCTGGCAGTGAAAGCAAAAAGAAAGAAATAACTAATACTGTGATTTTTTTTTCCTGGTTTCATGTATTTTGTTTAGTTTCTAGTGGCAATAGAGCCTAAAGCATATTTAAATAATTACTATATGCTCCATGGAAGAAAAGCTTCACAGGGCTAACGTACTAGCTGCTAGCTAAATCCCTACTATTTGGGAGAATATGGAGTTCTAATAGTCTCCTGATAGATTATTAAAGATTAGAGTATTTAACAAAGATTTCTCAGAAACAACTTGAACTGTTTGTCACCATAATCAAAATGTTTCAAAGTATAAATGAGGCCCCCTGCCTCTTTAGATTTGAATTTTTCCATCAGGTGGCTTTCCCTGACCTTGTCTTCAATGCACTTATTCGTGTCTTCCTAGTCTAGAAATTTACCTAGTCATGGTATATGCATAGACATTGTTCAGAGGATATGTTACTAAGCCCATGTAAAATCTCCACGTTAGGCCGTCCTCACAAGTTATCTAGGCATCTGACATGCTGGTAGTTGTATTTATAGATACGTAACTTCTATGTAAAATTTGTCCCAATTTATTTTTATTTATTTACTTTTTTAGACACAGGCTAAAGTCTGGCTCTGAGGCTAAAGTACATTGGCATGATTACAGCCCATTCTAACCTTGAGCTCCTGAGCTCAAGCAATCCTCCCATCTGGGCCTCCTGGGTAGCCAGGACTATAGGCACCCACCATCATGCCTGGCTAGTGTTTTTTTAAAAAAGTCATTTGTAGAGTTAAGTTCTCAGTGTTGTCTGGGCTGGTCTTGAAATCCTGAGCTAATGGAATAGTCCCACTATGTCCATCCTACTTTTACTTTTAAAAATACATTTTAGCTTATTTGTTAATGTATTATTAGTGGGAAATTTCTTATATACATATATATGTGTGTGTATCTATATCTGTATATCTCTATCTACATATATAGATAGATAGATACATACACACATATAGGACTATAGGCGCCTGCCACAACACATGGCTGATTTTTCTAGTTTTGGTAGAGCCTGGGTCTCATTCTTGCTCAGGCTGGTTTTCAACTACTGAACTCAAGCAATCCACCTGCCTTTGGCCTTCCAATGTGCTAGAATTACAAGTGTGAGCCACCGCACCTAGCCTTATATTTTATTATGAATCATTAAAATGATTCTTCCCCTTTTTAAATTTTAAATATCAAGCTATGCATTCACATCACTTATTAGATTCACTTGTTAGGCCTATAGCTTTTGCTGTTACTGTAAACTGAATTACTAATCTTTCCTGCTTGTCAGATATTTTCAGTTTACTTATCAAAGGAGATAAAGATAAAGGAGATTGTGTAAAGCCATCAAATCCCCCCCTACTTGAAAAACAACAAAAATCATGTGCTTTTATGTACTTTAACCACTGCCATTATTTTGGTAGATATGGGAAAACAAAAATTTTTCATTGAAGTCTTTCTTTTGTTTCTTTCTGTTAAAGGACACAGAGATAGCGTGGATTTACAGAAGCTTAAACAAACTTCAAACAAAATAAAAGAACTACTGTCTGTAAGTAAATCATTTTAATAGCACAAAGAGGAATGTACTAAACTTTAAGTGGGGAGGTAATTTTCTGTTAAAAAGAAGAAGAAATTGCAAGTTTCTGTGAGTTAGCAGAAAAGTAATGGCTGTGTTTTGAATTAATCAATTTTGAGTATTTTATTTAGAGGAGAATAATTCAAACTGTTTGTTTTGTTTTTTTTGAGACAGAGCCTCAAGCTGTCACCCTGGATAGAGTGCTGTAACATCACAGCTCACAGCAACCTCCAATTCCTGGGCTCAAGCGAGTCTCTTGCCTCCTCCTCCCAAGTAGCTGGGACTACAGGTGTCCGCCAC
>CAUYRH010159543.1:0-10767 GCA_963574655.1 Perodicticus potto | reverse complement strand
CTCTCCTCAGTCCACCAAAAATGGGGGCCTTACAGGGAAGGCACCGGCACTCCACCCCCACTCAGAGCATGGGCAGCAGGGCCTCCTTCTCTGCCCTGCCCCAGGCCTCAACATACTTACTCCAGCCATTTGGGGTAGTTGGGTCATGACAGCTACCGTGAGAAGAAGTGTTTTGTCCAGTGGCCAGTAGCAAGATATGAACTGGTCAGGACATGTATGGACTTGGTCTGATGCTGAATGGGCCACTTGGGACAAGAAGAGACTTGCTCCAGACAAGAAGTGGCCAGGCTTGGACAGAAATGGCCTGGGAAGTGGCAGAAGCAGTGCATCAGGAACTGGAAGTGCCTTCATCCAGGACAGGAAGTAGCACTTCTGAAATAGGAAGTGGTCTGGCTGGAACTCCAAGTGGCTTAGTGTTGGGGATTGGGGGTGGGTGGGAGGTGGATGGTTCTTACTCTGTGGAGAAAGGGGATAGGAAGAATTTCCTGTTTCAGGAGGAAGCGGGAACTTATTGACTGTAAAGAGGATAGAGGTGAACTGAGGGAGACTTTCCTAGTATTCAGTGGCACTTCCCAGGATCTCCCTTCCCTTGTGCTTTGTGCTGATTTTAGGACAGCTAAGATGACTGCCATCTGCTGTGGCAGGCCCAATTTGTCATGTTCTTTCCTTTCCATATCCCAATATAATCTATGTTATCAACATGACTACCCCAAGAACCTGCGTGTTCTCCACCTGTAACCTAGATGCCTGTCTTGTTCATCCCTTCCTTCATTTCCTAGTCCCTTCCCACTCAACACAGTTCCCTTCTTAGTGACCAAAATGGTGGCCTACTGCCTGGTCTAGCTGACAGTGGTACTTAGCAATGGCTACTGTTTCCATAGTGACCAGCTGATAACCCATTCCTGCCCTCTAGTGCACAATTGGGTGTTGCCTCAGTTTTCTCCAAGCTCAGTTTAACTAGATTCAAAGCTGCCTTTGGGCACCAAGTTGGCCACCTCAATCACCAGCCAAGATGGTTGCTTTGTCCACCAGAGATCAAGTCATCTCTCTGGTGCTATAGTTCCCAGCTTCCCTTCCTGATTTTTCTAATCAGTCCTTTTGGGGGACAGGAAGTTGATATTGCCATGGTGGCAGGGTATGCTGTCACCTCAATAGTTTACTGTAAAAGGGAAATTTGAACAACAAAAACCAAAAAAAGAATAAAAAACTTTAAAAGTTGGCAAGAAGGTTGGAGAATGTCTGGACATGAGTTGGGAGAAAAACTACTGGTTAGAATGACTTTCAAGCTGAGGGTTAGATTTCATGAAACCAAGAGGAGTGGGTAGAGACAGGGTGGCCTAGAGTGGTGATGTGGGCAGTGCATGGGGAGGGGAAAATGGGCTGAGTGAGGAGGCCGAGAAAGGTAACCACCTCCATGGGATGGAGAGAAGAACCCAGGCAAGAGTTGGAGTTGTATGCAAAATTATTTTCACCCATGGGTAAATTCTGAGTGTCTATTGCTAAACCAAAAGCACTGGACAAGGCTAGTTGCAGCTAGGAACAAAGTGGTAAAAAGATGTTCATGTGTTATGTTCGTTCCCTGCACCCCTACTCAAGGTACCACTGACTTGCAGAGTTTTGCTGTTGGGGACTCAGTGGGGAGAAGGGACGTGGCTGATCATTAGAAAGTAAGAAGAACTCAGGGACCCAGGCATCAAGCTACCTCTCCCCAGGCTCCCTGTGTACCCATAAACCAGGCTTTTCTCCCCTAAAAAGCCCAGGTGCCCAGCCCCCTGGACTCAGCCCTATTCTCTAACCACAAAAGCAGCCGTCAGGAGCATCACTGGAGCGAGTCAGCAGGGGTCACAACCTCTGCCCTCCCTGCCCCTCCTCTGACTTTAGATCCCCTCCTGCTGTCTCCCATCTGCCTGGAGGTCAAGGGGTCCCCCATCCCCTCTTCTGTCCAGTGGGACCCCTGCCCCTCCCCCCGTCTGAGCAAGAAGCCTGGGTCCTGAGAGGTGCAGGCACTGCAGGAGGGGAGTTGTAAACTGGGAGGCCAGGTGCTGAGCTCCTACCTTCTGAGCCCATACTGGAGCCGCCTGAGGTGGGGAGTCTTGAGGGGGGTGGAAGGGCTGGTCCTTGCCCCTTAGTGGGGGTTGGTTGTCATGGCAATATCCCCTTCTTCACACAATGAGAAGCCCCCCCTCAGCCTCCCGCGTGGATGGAGCCGACAGCCCCATCGCTGGCTATCAGCCTCAGGGACTTGGCAACCGTCACTATGGCAACTCAGAGCCCAGCAACAGGACCCACTGAGAAAGGGAGGGGTCCAAGGCTGGGGCAGGGTAATATGTGAGGGGGCAAGGAAGCTTAGGGAGAATCTCCCCATACATACATCTAGAGACACAGGAGGAGAGATAAGAGGGAAGAGAAGTGGGGATAGTCTCCGTGATAAGCAAACACCTCACCAAAGCAGCCAAGATATCAGAACATGCTGAGAGATAGGAAGACACTTGGGGACAAATGCACAGCTGGGGAGAGGAATGGCACATACTGTACAGCACCCTGGGACATGCCCCCTCAGAGCACTGGCATCCAGAGCCTCCCCCAACCCTCTGGCATTAACAACACAAGATCTACAGTCTTTCACATAAGTGGTGACTTGTGCGTCTTTTGAGCTATTTGAAAATGCCGGTGACTTCTGAACAAAACAATACATGCCATCCTTTTTGCTTTCTGAGTACAAATATATAAACACACCCTTAGGGTAACATCTACAACAGAACAACCATAGGGGCAGGAAGACATTTATTTGTTCATTTGTTCATTCATTGATTCCTTCAACAGCATATTAAATGTCTACTTTGTTCCAGGTACTGTTTCAGGCACTGGGAGTATATAGTGAAGAGGCAAAGTCCCTGCTTTCATGAATTCCACATTTTGGTGGGAAACAATTGTAATACAGTTTGAAGTAGTGGAAGTGATGTAAATAAAACAGAGTAACTGGATGGACAGTAACAGGGAGCTGCTTTAAATTAGGAAGTCAGGGCTGGGGCAAGGTGGTCCACGCCTGTAATCTGAGCACTCTGGGATGCTGAGGCAGGTGGATTGCTTGAGCTCACAAGTTTGAGACCAACCTGAGCAAGTGTGAGACCCTGTCTCTAAAAATAGCCAGGCGAGGCTGGGCATGGTGGCTCATGCCTGTAATCCCAGCACTCTGGGACGCCGAGGTGGGTGGATTGCCTGAGTTCATGAGTTTGAGAGCAGCCTGACCTAGAGCGGGATCTGTCTTTTTTTTTTTTGCAGTTTTTTGGCCGGGGCTGGGTTTGAACCCGCCACCTCCGGCATATAGGGCCAGTGCCCTACTTCTTTGAGCCACAGGCGCCGCCCTCGGAACCTGTCTCTTTAAAAAAAAAAAAAAAAAAAAAAGCCAAGTGTTGTGACAGGCACCTAAAGTCCCAGCTACTTGGGAGGCTAAGGCAAGTGAATCACTTGAGCCCAGGAGTCTGAGGTTGCTGTGAGCTATGACACTACGGCTTTCTACCCAGGGTGACAAAATGAGACTATGTCTCGGAAAAAAAAAAAAAAAAAATATATATATATATATATACATATATAGCCAGGCGTTATGGTGGGTGCCTGTAGTCCCAGGTACTTGGGAGGCTGAGGCAAGAGGATCTCTTGCGCCCAAGAATGTGAGGTGGCTGTGAGCTATGATGATGCCATGACAATCTACCAATGGCGACAAAGTGAGACTCTGTCTCAAAAAAAAAAAAAAAAGGACTAGGAAGTTAGGAAGGTCCCTCTAAAAGAGGTGACATTAATTAGGATCCTGGGCCAAGCACAATGCTTCATTCTGGTAATCCTAGCACTCTGGGAGGCTGAGACAGGAGGCTTGTTTGAGGTCAGGAACTCAAGACCAGCCTGAGCAAGGAAAACAAAAAACAGAAAAGTTAGCCGGGTATGGTGGCTCACACCTGAAATCCTAACACTCTGGGAGGCCCAAGGCAAGTGGATTGCTTAAGCTCACGAGTTCAAGACCAGCCTGAGCAAGAGCAAGACCCTGTCTCTCTTCTTTTTTTTTGT
Organism: Perodicticus potto; assembly: GCA_963574655.1. Taxonomy (NCBI): domain Eukaryota; kingdom Metazoa; phylum Chordata; class Mammalia; order Primates; family Lorisidae; genus Perodicticus; species Perodicticus potto. The sequence continues at coordinate 6,705 of CAUYRH010159543.1, read as the reverse complement.
AGAGACAGAGTCTCACTTTATCGCCCTGGGTAGAGTGCTGTGGCATCACACAGCTCACGGCAACCTCCAACTCCTGGGCTTAGGCGATTCTCTTACCTCAGCCTCCCGAGTAGCTGGGACTATAGGCACCTGCCACAATGCCCGGCTATTTTTCTGTTTTGCAGTTCGGCCAAGGCCGAGTTTGAACCCGCTACCTTCGGTATATGGGGCCGGTGGCCTACTTGATGAGCCACAGACACCGCCCAAGACCCTGTCTCTTAAAAAAAAAAAAAAATAGCTGGCATTGTGATGGGTGCCTGTAGTTCCAGCTACTCAGGAGGCTGAGGCAAGTGAATCCCTTGAGCACAGGAGTCTAAGGTTGCTGTGAGCTATGATGCCACAGCATTCTACCCAGGGCAACAAAGTGAAACTCTGTCTCAAAAAAAAAAAAAAGAATAGAAAAGTTAGCCAGGCATGGTGGCATATACCTATAGTGCCAGCTACTCAGGAGGCTGAGGCAGGAGGAACATTTGAGCCCAGGAGTTTGAGGTTGCAGGGAGATATGATGATGCCAGGGTAACAGCAATACCATCTCAAAACAACAGGCCGAGGATGGTGGCTCATGCCTGTAATCCTAGTACTTTAGAAAAGTGAGGTGGGTGGATCCCTTGAGCTCAGAGATTTGAGTTCAGCCTGAGCAACACTGAGACCCCATCTCTACTACAAATAGAAAAACTTGGCTCTGTGCCTGTAGCTCAGCAGCTAGGGCACCAGCCACATACACCGGAGCTGGCAGGTTCGAATCTAGTCCAGGCCTGCCAAACAACAATGACCAAAAACTAGTCGGGCATTGTGGTGGGCACCTATAGTCCCAGCTACTTGGGAGGCTGAGGCAAGAGAATCACTTAAGCCCAAGAGTTTGAGGTTGCTGTGAGCTATGATGCCAGAGCACTTTACTTACAGTGACAGAGTGAGATTCTGTCTCAAAAAACAACAACAAACAAAACCAGGACTTTGAATAATGAGAAGGAGTAAGCCATGCATTATGGGGAAGGGCATGCCAGACAGAGGAACAGCAAATGCAAAGGCACAAAGGTGAAATCATGAGGTGTTTGGGAACAGCAAGAAGGACCTCACAACCATATGTGTTTCAGATGTGTCTTGTTCTTCCCTAGCCTCAGCCTGTAGGGGAGCAAATCACTTAGGGTCTAGAATCCACATTTAGGAAGTTCATCTCACTCAGTCTTCCACTTTTTCTCCCCTTTGTCTCTTGTATGTCTATGGGTTGTTTTTTTTCCGCTACTAAAATTTAAGCTCTCGGAGGACAAGGATGATGTTCTGAGCTTTTGAGGGCTGTGACACAGCTGCTGGCACAGAGTCCAGAGCAAGCAGGCAGAGCAGGAATAAAGGAACTAAGAGGGCTGGGGACTACAGAAGCTAAAACTGTCCTCTCCTCCAAAAAACCGGCAAGTATTGAGGCTGTCCTGGGGGATGACTGTAGACTGAAACTCAGACTTTGCCATCCTTCCAAAGAGGAGCAGCTGAGGGACACAAATTAGCCTGAAGGGTGTATGGGAGGTTTGTGTTGGGGTTTAAAAGAAAAGGGAATGGGGCAAGGGGTTGCAATGGGAATTTCTGATGGGGGAATGGCTGACATCACCTGGAATTTCAGTTAGAATGAAAAATGGAGGCTCAGCACCCGTAGCTCAGTGGTTAGGGCACCAGCCACATACACCAGGGCTGGTGGGTTCGAACCTGGCCAGGGCCTGCTAAACAGTGACAACAATAACAAAAAAATAGGTAGGTGTTGTGACAGGCACCTGTAGTCTCAGCTTCTTGGGAGGCTGAGGCAAGAGAATCGCTTAAGCCCAAGAGTTTAAGCTTGGTGTGAGCTGTGACACCATGACACTCTACCAAGGGCGGCATAGTGAGACTCAGTTTAAAAAGAAAAAAAAAGAGCTTCTTATGAGGCAACTGTGGACATGGGGCTGGGGAGAGTTTGAGATCAGAGAGAAATATTACAGGATGGTCCACAGGCAGGGGCCTAGCTGGCATGGGTCAGAGAGTTGTGTGTAGGGGAAGGAAAAAGGATGAAGAATAAATGGGAATGACTACTGGGCAGCAAGAGAGATGTTTGAAAGGTAGTAGGGAAAGTGGGGTCCTAAAGGGAGTTTTGAAGGGACCAGGCCCCAGGTACTCCCGATGCCCACAGGAATTGAAGCATTAGTTTCCTCATTCTCCCTCTTCCCCTACTTGCCATCAGAAACTCAGGCATCAGTTCCCCCCAACCCCAGTGGCTCGTGGGGTGGGGAAAACTGAGCAGCCTCGGGGAGCAGCAGCTGGTGAGTGGGGAGGAATCTGTGTGCTCAGCAAACAGCAGCCTCAGTGCCCAGTGGCTGCCTCCTCCCTCATCAATCAGGCCCAGCCAAATGTCCTTGCATTCCCACCACCCCAAGGGGACTGGGGCCAGGCCAGGGTCCCCAGGGGAGTGAGATGGGGATGGGTGAAGGAGGTGGGGGTTGTGCCTGGCTTTCCATCCTTTGGCCTCTGTTCTCTTTTCTCCTGGAAGGTCTCAGTTCTTCATGTCATGGAATGATTCCATCCTGGTCCTTACCATCGTGGGGGCATCAGCTACAAATCACCTGTGGGGGGCTGTTGGGGGAGGAGGGGGGAAAAGGATGAATCAGGGTTGTGGAGGAATCCACTCTGGTTCTCACGGGATCAGCCTAGGGCACAGTCAGCAGGGAGGCTGCTGGCATAGAAGCCTTGTCCCCCAGCTGGCCTCTCTGCCTCTGATGGATGCTTTGAACAACAGACTGAGACCCTGACCCTCCAAAGGTCCTTTCCCTTTCTCCCACCCCCATCCTTCATGCCCTGCTTTCTACTAAGATCCAGAGGTCTTGCACCCCACTTACCCCCAAACTGCTGCTCCCCATTAGGAGCTGGAGCCTCTAGACCTTAGCCTCTAGCTGTCTCCCCCCTCAGCCCTTGCTCCCCTCAGGAACCCAGGCGTCCTGCCCACTCCCTTCACCATAACAACCATTCTTTAGGAGTTGCTTAAGACTTTAATATCATTTCATTAAGTCAGCAAGTTCAGAGACGGTTGGGGGCACAAAGAGAATGGGGGTGGGCAAAAGAGGGCCAAGGTAGGGGGGAAGCAAGGGAAGACCTCCCCATGCCCCTCTCCGTGGAGATGGCTCTGAGAAATCAAATATTGACAGTGAGAGAAGAGAATTTATTAAATCTGGGACAGGGGCATGTGTAGGGAGCTGTGGGAATGGCCGGATGCCTGGGTTCTGAGCGTAATGAAGGTTCTGGGAGGAGGTAAAAGCCTGTGGCTGAGAAGAAGCAGCAAGGCAAAGGATCTTAAGGTTACAACTCTTCTGCCTCTTTCCTTCGGGATATACTCAGTTTTGCCACCCTGTTTCTCAGCTGTCCCCTACAGTCTCTGGGGCAAGACCCCCATCACAGCTGTGGTTGGCCCCCCTTCATTCCTTCCTCCTACCTCCACCTCTGTTGATGAGCTTCAGCAGTGTTTAATCGGATTGAGCAGTAATTAGCAAAGCTAGATGTTTGATTACCTATTTAGCATAATGTGGGGGGCTGGGATCCCTAGGCAAGCCACAGTTGGAGTGGAGGAAGTCAGACAAGAAATGGGATCTATGGCAGCTCCACTTCCTAAGGGAGCCAGGAACCTGGCCCATGAGGCTCCCCACCTCATACCTCAATTCCTTTGGGACTTTCCCCCAGGGGTCCTGACCAATCACATCACCTGTTCCTGCCACCCATGGCCTATCTGGTTAAAGGATCACTTAGATATTACATCTTAGCCTTGCTTAATGTGCAGCTGGTTTGGGGGAGGGCAAGGCTACTCTCTTTTCAATCCCTGCTCTCAGCAACAGGAGTCTAGCTGGGCAGGAGGCCACAAATCAAAAACCCACCTTATGGATAATTGGGAATAGGGGCAGGGGTGGGGTCGGGTGGAGTGAGAGGGCAAGTGCTGTCAGTTTTGGAAATAAAAATAGAATAGGTAGGATGGTGAGGTCAGGGGTAGATCAAGGTGTAGGTTAAGCCACCCACCCTTCAAGAGTACCAGGTACTGCCACTCCTGGCAGTGCCAGATCGGCATAAAGAGACCTGTCAGGTGTGAACTTCAACCAGAAAAAGAGGAACTGAGGTGCCAGCTTCTCCTTTCTACATCCAGCAAGAAAATGCCATCAATTTAGCTCCTCATGGAAATGTAATCAGTGGGCTCTGCTGGCTTTGTCTTAATTAGGCACTATTGATGGAAGCAGGGAGGGTGCCTCCCCATCCCCCGACTCGGCTTCCTCCCTGTATCTTCCAGGTCTTCCTAAAGCCTCTACCCGCACTAGGTACAGCTCAGTCTTCTAAGCGCCTTCTGGCGGCCCCAGCCCGCAGCGCCCCCTAGCACCGTTTGAGATCTGCCCCTCATCTCACATCCCCGCCCCTCTCGCTTCCCAGGACGCAGCCTTTGTTCCTATGGAGAGCGAAGCCCCTCCCCGGCCCGGTCACCTTCCCCAGGGAGTCCCCGCCTCCCGCCCCCCAAACCTGAGACGCTTTCCAAAGTCAATCCTCAGATTTCTAAAATTCCAGTTCCAGTCTTCCTTTCCTTCCCCTGTCCCGCACCGCCCGGCAAACCTAGACCCCAGTCCGCACTAAGAAGAGGGAACGAGCAGGAGGGCACGGGTACTCCAGCCCCGGTTTTTCCCCCGGACCCAGCTGCAGCCACGGCTGCCTGGAAATCCTGGAGCGCCTTCTAGATCGCAGTGAGCTTCGCAGGGGGATCACTGGGCGCCATCTGCTGGGCCGGCTCCTATTGGAGCCCATAGACCTGGAAGCGAGGGTCAGGCGCTTGGGTTCGCCCTGCCTTTTCTGTATCCTGCGCGATGGTGGCTCGTTGTCTAACCCCAACTCTTTTTTTTTTTTTGAGACAGAGCCTCAAGCTGTCACCCTGGATAGAGTGCTTTGGCATCACAGCTCACAGCAACCTCCAATTCCTGGACTCAAGCGAGTCTCTTGCCTCCGCCTCCCAAGTAGCTGGGACTACAGGCGCCCGCCACAACGCCCGGCCATTTTTTGCAGCCGTCGTTGTTGTTTGGCGGGCCCGAGCTGGATTCGAACCCACCAGCTCAGGTGTACGTGGCTGGCGCCTTAGCCGGTTGAGCCACAGGCGCCGAGCCCTAACCCCAACTCTTAAAACGCTGTCCTCACACCCGGCCTCCCGCAACCTCCAGCCCACCAGACGTAGTCACTTTCTCTCAGCCCCACAAGCCCTCTGGCCCTGGGTCCCAGAGGGGGAGACCCGGGCGGGGTGGGGCCGAGGAGCAGGGATCCACGGCGCTTGCGCGGAGAAGCTGAGCCTGTCGGTAGCGCACCAGCCACCTGCCCCTCCCTGCCTGGGGTTACCATGGCGACGCGTGCAGGCGCGGGGCTGAGAAGGCCAAGAGTGGCAACTTCTTAGCTGGAGTGGCCCATCGGTCGGCCTGGGGAGGAGAGGGTCGGCGTCGTGAGGTGTGTGTTGGGGCAGAAGCTAGGAGGGAAGAAAGGCAGGGGAGAAGCAGGAAGCTGCAGGGAGAAGGGGGCGGTAGTGAGGGGATAGGAAGGGACAGTTGCAAGAGAGAAGAAGGGCCACTTGTGGAGGGAGGAGGAGCAAGGGAGACTTGGGGGGGGGATGGGGAGAAAAGGGAGCAGTTGTGACCGTTGTGTGGGGAAGCGATTGTGAGAGGAAATTTGTCTACTTGTAACAGGTTTGAGGAGAGGGCCAGGCGCCTGCTTGGAAATACTGAGTAATAGCGGGAGCCCCAGGTTAGTAGAACCGCTCCTCCCGGGGTCTGCGGCGAGGTGAACCCCATGGTGAACGCACCTGAGGCTCCAGTCTGAGGCAAGGAAGCGCAGCTTGATGCGTCTCAGGAGACTGAGGAGGAAGCCTTCTTGCTGTAGTTGGTTTTATTGATTTGTTGGCCTAACAGAACGTTTTTCCTTGGAGCAAAGTACAAATCCTTTAAGTTTGAAATTCATAACCTGTGATCACTGCCGGTGGCAGTCTGTGGGCATGAGGAAGGAGAGCCACAGGTGGCCGCGAGGCCATAGCTGAATAAGGAGGGAATGCCTCCTGAGTCCGACTTTGTTCCTGGGATGCTGAGCACCTACCAGAGAAGCCTGCTTACTGCGATCCAACTTTTCTGAGAGAGGTGGCACCGCTGTGGCCTTCTTCCCGCCCTAAGCCCCTTTTCTCCATTACACATTTCAAAATTAGTGTTGAATGACTTTTGTCCTTCCTGTTTCCACTCTGTTCTCAGAGTATCTGGAGTCAAATGATGCTGATCTTCCTTCAGCCAACTATGCTGAGACTTCTCAGTACATATAGAACAAGGTTCTTGCCCGTCCAGAATTAAAAGCTAAAGAGAACTGTAGCAAATACTGTTTTGTTTGTTTGATTAAGGATGTTGCAGATTTTAGTGTGATCAGGAAGAACATTTGTCCATTTAACTTGGGAGGAAAGGTGCATAGGAAAGTCACCTTTGTTTGTTTGTTTGTTTGTTTTTTGAGACAGAGCCTCAAGCCGATAGAGTGCTGTGACATCACAGCTCACAGCAACCTCCAATTCCTGGGCTCAAGCGAGTCTCCTGCCTCTGCCTCCCAAGTAGCTGGGACTACAGGAGCCTGCCACAACTCCCGGGCATTTTTTGGTTGCAGCCATCATTG